>JBBPDB010112441.1:0-19623 GCA_037974465.1 Brachypetersius altus
GTCTTTCAAATGTAGTGAAGTGAAAGTCATAAGTTTCCAAAAAAAATACTACTCAAGTGAAGTACAGATACTCAAAAGCTCTACTTAAGTACAGAACTCAAGTAAATCTACTTCGTTACTGTCCACCTCTGGTTCACACTGACAACCAAGCTGAAACTCAGTGCTCTGAAAGTATCTGGATGGTGCACTGAAAACGGCCAAAAGAACGATAGACACTACCTTTTCGACCTCGTAGCGGAAGGGGAGGGACTTTCGACAAGTTTTTCAGAGTTGAATAATGGCGGCCAACAGTGAAATGCCGGTGCGAGCACAAGCGGAGGCAAAAGCAAATAAAACCACGAGGAAATTCATTGTGTTACCAAACGCCGGCAGATATTATGTCGGGATGGAGAATCGCGATTAAATGCTAGTCCGTCACTTCTGCAAAACGTTAGTGTTCCATTTAGGACAGCACTGACCCACGGCAGTCTGCACTACAGAAAGAAGTGCTCAGTGCACACTATGCACTACATTGCAGTGCATGCATCTAAGAGAGCGATTTCAGACGCGGCCATTGACTCGAAGATGGTGATTCAAATGCATCAGTTTTAGGAAGTTTATCTTTGGTGCGTCGATTGGTGTAATCGGGTGGTGTTCAATCAAATCAGGCGTAATTCCGAAAAAATCTTTCCCACAGAATCATGCATCGAATTGTTGTGAGGTAAGAGATTTATACCTAGTAGGTCGTAATCCCACTCACAGTCCGTGGTGTGTACACAGAGGTGGCATTATTTACAACTGTGTCCAGCTGGAGCCGAGTCGTCCCCCGGCCCAGCGGCCACGGAGACGGGCCTGCTGCCCCCTTCCTCCTGCCCTTGCTTATGAAGGGAGATGATAAAGTCTCTACATTAAGACAGATGGGGGCAGAAAATCCAAGCGCAGTAATGCAAAGCCAAACACAGTAATGGAAGGCCACAGCTATAAAATACGATCTGCCGAATCGATACAGCCTCTTATTTTGTCGTATGAGCCACTCTCCTCCGGCGAATTAGACTCAGCAGACGCTGTTCTTGCCCTCTGCCTCCTTCCTCTGGGTTTGGACAGCACTTCGTACACAGAGACGAGCTTTGCTGAGAGTCATTGTCATGCAAAGAAAGACGTCTGCGAGTGAATTTGGTATCACAGTTGCTTAAATGAGACCTGGGAAGGCCGACCTGCAATTGTCTTGAATTGTGATTTTGATATGAAGTGTGGTGTTATGGGGTGTAAACACAGTCTTATGGTTCTCAATGTCAATGTAATGAATGGGCATGAAGTTGCTTAAGTATTAATTTCAGAGTAGTACTGGCATCTGAATGCCATTTTGGTGGAATAGTATCATTGCAGTGTTCACAAACAGAGATGTTTTGTTAGCTAGGGGTCCTAAAAATATTACATTGCATTGTATTGTACCATAATGTATCTGTATCTCATTCCTAGCGTGAATAAGTGTGAGGCTAGCGGGGTCAGATTATGACTGCAGTGACATGTCCATCCATCTCTTTGCATGATCTTCTCCCTTATGAAGCTCCTTTCATCACATTTTATTGGCTACTATGTTGAGAAACAGAATGAACCAATCAGGATATCAGCCAGCTAGCTAATGAGAGGTTGTGAGTGAGTAGGGACTGGAGTGAGGTCCTGTGATTTCACTTTTTCCCTCTTAATTGGAACCACAATACAGGTATTCTATCTACTACGCCTAATTAAAATGGAAAGACTGGCAGACGAGGATTGTGCCTTATATAATTTAGTGATATATAGAATACCACCAACGCTTCTACTGCTGTCTGGCACCCACTCAAAATGCACAAGTGCATCTCACTTATCAGTTTCATTTTACAGATACGCAGCATCCTCATCTCCACCTGAAATTAATTCCTGGCTACAACACCCAGTATTTCTATGTTATAAAGAAACCTGCCAGAATGAATCAGCCAAAACAGCATCATTCTAAAGCGCTGAAGTGACAAGTAGTGTACTAATAAACTGAAAATGAACACACACACACACACACACACACACACGCATATATATATATATGTATATATTACTAAATGCACTAAATAATGCACAAAAAATTACATTGAAAAAAAAATTCTACAGTAAATAGTGATTTTATGTTCTCGTTTGACTCATATGTTCTCGTTGTCCTTCATTTAATTAAATCAGGAGCTGCTGATGGAGTTTCACAATTCAAACAACGGCTGGAGGAACCGAGGAGGAACCTGGAACCGAACCTGTCTTCTCCTCACCAGCTCACACAGTATCAGCTACTTTTTACAGACAAATCTTGATACTATTTACTGGTGTCATGTTTATTACATGCTCAGAAAAATGTCTTTCAACTTTTGCTCAGTACTGTACATATATAACATTCACACTGTTGCACTGTAATGTGTACAATATTTTTATTTATTTATAAACCTGTAGGTGCACCTAGCATTAGTGACATCAGCAAGTGCATTGGTGATGATACCGTCTCCAAGACCATCACAAGAAGTCCCAGGTGCCGGAGGGTGCAGGCATGGTCTACAGGACTACAGGACCTCACCTGCCTGTGATCGTGAAGCCTCTCTTCCAGCTGCGCTGAGCGATATCTACACCCTTCCTCCTAACGACCTGCTGCCTACCTGACCATACTGCTGCATACCTGGTCAGCTGGCAGATGTAAACTATGAAAATGGGTTTAAAACACAACCTTCGCACTTAAAATTCAATTAATTAAAATATATACTACTGGTCAAAAGTTTTAGAACACCCCAGTGTTATAAGCTTTTTTTTTTTTTAATTGAAATTCAAACAGTTCAAGTCCAGTGAAGATCATGAAATGGTAGAAAGGACAGAGCTGAACTGGGAGAGGGTTAAAATGGTGAGGTTCCCAGAAGTGGGAGATAATTCTGGAGCTCCATGCAGCTCCTCTGGTTTGGGCCGAGTTGGTCGGGTTCGTCCTACAGAGAGATAGTGTCCCTAAACATAAGTCCAAGCTCTGCCACAAACAAGAACGAGATGGAGAGCTGGAGAACATGGATATATTCAAGATTCTTATATATATGTGTGTATGTATGCATGCATGCATTTGTGTGTTTATATGTTTGTGAAAGGTGTGTGTAAAGTCAGTCCCTCAAAGCTTCTGTCTGTCTCCCTTACTGTACTGGACTAAAAAACACTTCACACACTCTGACTGTGTTAGGATTTGTAACACAGATTTCGTCTGCACTGAACACCCTGACACACACACACACACACACACACGGTCTGTCAGGTGTGGTAAACTCTTGTGTCCATCAAAGCTGGGATCTAAATTACAGCTGAGAGGTCCTGAGTCGAGGAGCAGACGTGTGAAATCTCCCGCTCGCTAAAGAAGCTTGAGTTTGTTAAAATATCTCTCATAATTTGTCGTATAAATAGAAGTGTGCGGGCGCTGCCGGCTCTTTCTTCTTTAAGTGCGTTTGAAGAGAGCTGGAATCCACTACTGAGCATCAAAAGCAGAAATGAGGTGAGGGTTAGCTGCCTTTGTTTGTTAGCGATGTTAGCGTTGTATGCCCCCTTCCTTTAAAAGCCCTTTATTTACTGAAGTTACGATGAAAAATACAGTGGAAACTAAATGTAGCTGATCAGCCGAGACAAGTTGGACTTGTTTAGGAGCTAAAAGACTAATGTAGCTGAAAACACTGGAGGGAAATGTACAGCGATTAGCATTGGTTTCAGGCGCTGTATAAAGTGACTATTTTTGTCAAACGCAAACATAATTGCACACAGTGTCGGTTTAAACTCTTTTCGAATACACACATCCATATTTTATATGACTAGTTTACATTATATACTTTATTGTTGGAATAATTTTCATTATATTCTATAGTTTTTTAATTTTCATTGTTTTTAAGGTTTATCTTATCTTAAGTGAAGCAGCAGGCAGTCAGGAACACAGCACCTGGGGAAGAGTGTGTGGGGACCAGACCTTGCTCAAGGGTACCTCAGTGGTGCCACTAGCAGTCCTGGGATTTGAACCCATGCCCTTCCAATCACACGGGCGAAGCCATAACTTGGGCAAATGTACAGTGCCTTAGCTAAAAACAGGGATGTGCAGAGGAGGGGCCCACTGGCCCACTGGGTATGGGGCCCTTTTTGGCAATGCTAGGAGCCCCAGTTGACCTTAAATTTTTCAACACTTACCAAGCCCTGCCCCAGTCAACACATTCGACCAACGTAATTACCTCCCTCTTCATCTCTGCATGGCCCTGGCTAAAATCGGTAGCAATTTTGGTCTGATTTTTTGTGGTCCACTTATATAGGCCCAGTATGTGTTACTAATTAGATGTGTTTGGTTTTACCCAAGCTCTTGTGAGCATAAATTAGAAGAAAATGAGCCCAAATGGAGAAGGAATTTAGAGGCATTTAAAAATAAAGAAAAAGATGCAAGGAGAGATGGGATGTGTGAATCTAAAGCTTGGGCTAGAGGTAAATCAGCCCTATTATATTTAAACCCCATTCCCGATGCTCAGCTTCAGGCATATGATATCAGCTTCTGTTCAGTTAACATTTTTAAAGATTAAATCTGCTTTCTTTCAAAGAAGCACAGGGTTTCTCTACTATTATTGCAATCTGTGGTTAAATGTGTTTTGCTTTATGGACATTTTGTCCCCAAACTGATGATCCTTGATCATTATGGGGTTGATTTATGAGATCAGTAAGGGGTTCTAAGTGGTTTTGAACATAACCTACAGGAAATGGACTGAAAGATATCAGGGTTAACATTATGGGTCACCACTGGAAGTGGCTGATTCTTAAAATGTAGTTTTCCCCATAGATAAAAACAGCCTGGAGGTCCTTATTTAGGTTAGATGCTGAATACAAAATTACTAATTCGTTCAGATTTCCTTGAGGCGTACCCTGAACTAATTGATGTATTGCCAATAGTTTTTAAACGACGCCTGTCTAGTGTTCTGTAGAGCCACCTGAAGAGCCAGACTCTTTTCTTTGATGTGTTGCAATGTTTTTTGGTCGTTCGGTATCTTTTGACTGGTGACACAATATAGACTGGATAGAGGTTAACGCAGCTGACAGTGTGTGTCACGTTCACAGTTCCAGCATAAATGTGTGGTTGCTAGTGTGAACCTTCCCTTTATCATCACTCAATAGAGCATGTAGTGTGGAAACAGCTGCTTGACCTCCATCTCTCTCTCTCTCTCTCTCTCTCTCTCTCTCTCTCTGTCTTTTGCTCACGCTCTCATTCTCTATACCCTACCTCCCCCTCATTCTCCCTCTCTTTCTCTTTCTCTCTCTGACAGTCTTTCTCTGTCTTTCATTCTCTATCTCCCCTACCCCCCCTCTCTCCCTGTCTTTCTCTCGCTCACTCTCTCTTTCTCTCATTCTGTCTCTCTCTCTCACAGTCTCACTTCACTTTCTTTGTGTGTGTGTTAGCGCTCTATGCTAATGTGTTTATTAAGCCTTCACTGTTTGTCCCGATGACACACATCAGTTAAAGCTACTGTAACTAGCTAAGCTAACCTGGTGACAGTTTCACAGCTTATCCTAAAGCTCCGGCCTGAAGGTTCTTAAAGAAAACATTCATAAATAGCGGTTTTGCCTCGCCATGCTGAGCACATGGTGAAAATCTGCAGCACCTGAAGGTGCGCCTTGGGTTTGTCATTTCCGTTTGCTTGAACATTCATGATGAGAGTGAAATATGTGAAATTTTGCAGCACATTAATGTTAAAGAAAAGCTGTGCTTCGTAAGGAACCAAAATAATTGGGCAAGAAACAACCAAAGAAGCACATCTTTTAAAATGGTGTTCTGTGCAGACAAGGGGACGTGCAATTGCTGTCTTCTAATTTGCTAACATGCTAGCCCCAAGCCAACACACTAACCCTGAGCTAAAGCGTTAGCCATGAGTGTATTTCCCTCAAGCTAGTGCGCTTAGCTATAAGCTTTGCCACAAGTCAAAATATGCTTATGCCAATCCCAGACCCCTCAACCCCCCCTTTAATAAACCCAAGTGGTGATGGCAGTCATCACTATCTTTGCCCCTTTGCTATCACTCAACACCACCCCCCCCATCACTGAGCCCACCTGGGCATCTGTTAGCTGATGTATCAGTACTGGCAGTTAGTGTACTCCTCCAAGCACGTAGAACCTGCCCTGCGGAACAGAGGAACCCCTTAAGGGCTCAAACACTGCAGTTCCACTTTAATTTAGATGAAAACGGGTAACGTTTTTTTAAACTGACCACTTTTTCCTTCTGTGGTATATAATAGATCTAGCTAAAGGTCTCACCCATATATCGTGATTTACTACATCATCTTTAAACAACTCCTCCGTAATTGGGCAATACAAATTGAAAACGTTTAGTTGTTTTTAGCAACAGGCTCATAAAAGGAACATGTTAAACCGATCAAGGTGTAGGTCGTGGAAACCTCCCACTACAGGCGAACATAAACACATTGATTGTGGCAAAATGCATTGTTTGACAAGGGCAACAAAAATGACAATGACTTTAAAGACCACGTCCTTGGGGGAAAAATGTGGAAATGAACAGTGGCTGTCCCTTGAGTTGTAACTCCTGAAGCATATTTTGGCCTGCTTCTCAGGAACAGCTGAACCAACATGTCCTGTTTGATTTATTTTGTAGGAAAGTAAGCACCAGGTCATCACTTGTTGATTCCATCATTCTTCTGAACGTTCACATCACATGCGAATATTAATGTGTTCAATTGATCAAGGATGTCGCATCACTTGTGTTTACAAAGAGCTTTGCAAAGATCTTCCATAAGTTAGGCCTCCAGGAGCCGACATGTGACCGCCAACATTGCTAAGTGAATCAACAATCTGATTTAAAGTGGGAGGGGCCAATTTTGTGAGGCGGTACTGTCGCTCTGGATCAGTAATCGTTAACTGGCGGCCCGCGGACAACATCCGGCCGGCCAGGGCTTTCCATCCAGCCCCCGCAATGGAAAAATGAACGGACATCTATGAAGCTAGTCGGCTAAATTCTGCCCTCTCCTGCTGAAGTGTACTGAGAGTGGGAGTTCTCCTTTTATTACAATTTCTCTGATATTACTGAATCAGGAACAGCCGAGTGAGGAGGGAAAGTGTGTTCCTACATTTATTTTTTTCTAAATCAAATGAAACGAGCCTTTAATCTGTCAGTAATCTGCCGGTCACTGTGTGCGTACTAAGTGTAGCACGCATGCATGACTTTCAGAAGAAGAAGAAGAAGCTGCTGCAGCATGTAGCATGACTGCTCCGTGTCTTGTCCTCGTATTTTAGTATTTTAACTATCCCCCCCTCTCCCCATATTTTCAACAGTTATCTCAGTTTATTTAGTATTTGTAAGTTGTGCCCTGTCTAAATATGTGGGTAGAGTGAGTTATTTCAACCTTTCTTTTGTGTACGAGTCTTTGTTTTCGCTTGTTACGGGCTGCTAATGCTAACGGGCTGCTAAGGAATGATGATGTTTTTTTAAGCAATAACGTCTGATTATTTATTTACCTTTACATGCTCTTTAAGGGTAATGCATTACACTGAATGAGTTGCTCCCATTCAAAATGTGTTTTATTGTATTTTATTACCTGTACTGCAGCAAGCCATTAGATAAGAGTTAACATTGACAAAGGGTGAAAAATAACAGAAATATGGAAGGAAAATGAATATATGAAATATTACTTAAGATACAGTATTAATTGTATTTCATTTTAGGAGAGCGTCTGGCCCTCACAGTGTCTTAGGCAGATGTAGTTGACGACCTGCTCTAGATCTTTTAGTGACTGTGAATACGATCAGTGACCTCGCCTGTGGTTTGAAGAAGTCCTTGAAGAGCTTTGGTTTGTTGTTACTAGTTTGGTTTCCCTGGTTTGTATTTCTCTAAATTGTTGAATTCAATTACATTTTTCAAATATTGACAGTCAGTGAAGGAATTTTTGTCCAAATCCCAAATCACCCAAAAAGCGCGCCCATGGCATGAAGCACTTTGAAGCTCAATATCTCTGATCCCAGATCAGTATTCTGCTACCAGGATGATCCGCAGGTGATCTAAATGGCCCCCAAAAAAATGTTTTAATCTGCCATTGCCATGGAAACGATCCCCCCCTTGTAATGAACATCACACCTGGCGTGTGTCTCTGCCTCATTCATATTCGCTGCCTTAAATTACGGCAAATAACCGGCAGCTGACTGTCCAAACGAGACACGTCTTATCTGCTAAAGCCCTGACACACACACACACACACACACACACACACACACACACACACAGCTCTCTCTCTTTCCCATCTGGGTGCACGTTCACCGGCTGAAGGGATCTAGAACTGAAACACTCTTATTAGCTAATACTGGAGGTATTTAGAGAGTAAGCTCATGAATATTAATGACTTTTGCTCACATTTACATTAAGTGTCACCATGACGATATACTTCCGCTGTGTGTGTGTGTGTGTGTGCGCCTTCCTCTTGAGGACTGTCAAACTCCATGTGTTTCATGGGTTCAGGTCTACACACACACACACACACACACACACACGCTTCTAGCCTGTCACATTGTGCACGTGTGTGTGTGTGTGTGTGTGATATATATATGCATATAATTGTGCCTCCATCTGTGCATTGAAACACACACACACACACACAGTGGAGAGCTTTGATTACAGGTGATGGTTACTGGTCGATGGATGGATGGCAGGAATAATGAGAGCAGAAGTTTATCGCTGGTCATTTTCCCGGCCGCTCGTCGCTGTGATCAGAAATCTGATGTCTAACAGGCGATTGGGGAGAACTATGTTGTTTATACACGGAAATATGAATTCCATGCGTGTACCAGAGAAATGAACTGATGAAACAAATCCGAGAAAATCAATCTGTGTTTCACTCCAAGGCTCTGGGTTGAATCCAACAATAGCAACTCATTTATTTCGTTTTGGAGCGTTTTCATTGGTCCACTCGTCATTAAATGTTGAAGCGATGTAAAAAAAACAGGTACATTTAAAGAAATGGAGATTCGAGGTTTACTTACATTAACGTTATTTTCTTGAATAAACCTTTCACACACACACACACACACATCATTCTGAGTCTGGATGAGCTTCCCATAATGATGGATCTCGTTGCTTTTGCAGACTTTTGTTTGACCCTAAAGAAAGACTTTTATTTTGTGACTGAAAATCACACCCTCGGTTCGGTGCGGCCCCCCAAGAGTGCGATCTTCACCCTTTTCCTGCTTCACTGTGAGCAGTGTTGTGCCAGTTCAGGCTGAAAGAGTTCAGTTTATAAAAAAAAAATAAAGTAGTTCACATTCATCATTATTTGTATTTCTCAGTTCACAGCTGAAAAAGTGACCTAGTTCAGGTCCGTCCTTCTATCTGAGCTCCTTCTGTCATTCCACTGAACAATCGCAGACATTAGTTACATTAACAACCAATTCTGAGGTTGAGTAGATCTCCCCACCTGTGCAGTGCATCATGTTATGCTGAAAGTGAAAAATATACTGGATATGGACATTTTATTCATTCAGACAATTTCTTAACAAAACCGTGTGTGTGTGTGTGTGTGTGTGTGTGTGTGTGTGTGAACTCCAGCCTTCAGTAGAGTAAACGGTCTAATAGCCAGAGAATGACCCCCTCAGTAATCTGCTCTAATGTTAGACTACATTTCGGGCATTAACTCCCAAATAAGGGATTTCTTCAATCAGTGCTGGATTTAGACCTTCTGTGTCTCGGCATCTGTCCCCTAATTCTGCTCTACGTTTGAAACACACACACACACACACACACACACACACACACACACACACTATTTGCAACATACTAGGTCAACCATTCCCAGAGAAATAACAACACGGATATAGAAGCACAGACAGAAGTTAATGCTGGATCTGTAGGAAAAGAGTCACACCTTGCTGTATGTGGAGCAGCGGACCGGTCAGAGTGCCCATTCTAACCCCTGCCCACCACTAAAAGCTGCTTTAATGGACATTAAAACTGGATCCTGGAGCGATGGAAGGACGTGGGCTGGTCTGATAACTCAGGCGAGGTGGTGAAGGCAGTGTGATGCTCTGGGTGATGTTCTGCTGGAGCACTTTGGGTCCTGCGTTCATGTGGACGTTGCTTTGACACCTAAACACTGCAGACCAGGTTCAGCCCTTCATGGAGACACTGCTCCTAATGCACTGTGAAATCGAACCCTTTCATTTTACCCTTAAAATTACCTTAACTTTGGCCTTACTGTCCAATTCAGGAAATGAAAGACAATTAAGGGGGAAAACTACTGAATTTTCTCCTTATTTTTAAAAATCTGCCTCTTTAAATAATAGGACCTCCTGAATTAATGCCTTAAATTTAAGATTCAGGTTTAGACTTGATTGAAATGGAGGTAGCTCAGTGGGTAGGATACTTGCCTCTGGACCATGAGGTCATGTGTTCGAATCCTACCTTCAGCGAAACCACCACTGGGTTCCTGAACAAGACCCTTAACCCCAAGTTGCTCCAGGGATGCTGCCCCCTGTAGGTAGGGAAGGGAAGTCGCTTTTAATAAAAGCACCTGCTAAATGTCATAAATGTAAATGAAATAAAGGGCATTGGTGTATTTTCAGGGGTAAATTAAGGTGCGTTTTAAGTATGTTGTGTTTCATCGAGCTTGTTACCTTTTTGGGAACGAGCCCCTCCTCCTGAGTTTTGTATTGACTGGTGTTGTACCAAATTGACACCAGTGAACACGAGCTAGTGGCCCTGCAATCAGGAGCTTGTGGGTTCAAATCCCAGCTGCTAGTGTCTGCGCTGAGATCCACAGTGTTCACATTGTGCTGTGGTGTGTTCACACGTGACTGTAAAGGTTCATAAATGAAGTAAAAAGTACTAAATAATGGTGGGATATCTGAGAACTTTCTTTGTTTTTGGGCCTGTTTTGGCTAAACCCCCCCTGGATGTGCCTCCCTGCCCTGGACTCGTTTTAAAGAAGAAAAGACGTCTCGGGCCACCAGACACAGCGTTTATAACCATTCCACGTAAGAATGTTCTTTTGAGGGATTTTTCAAAGGCGTGAACCTCCTCAGACGTCTGGTTCCATTCACCTCCACTGTGATGGGCTCCGTCTCTCCGATGGCAGGCGCAGTGCAGGTTTATTGTGCGGCGAGTGAAATATCTGACCTGTTGTGTCCTGATGATACCTGTTGCAGCTCCGCCGAGCCGACAGCACTGTCTGCCTTTATCTCTGGAGGACAGGAAAAAAATCACCTGACAATATGGAATCATAGGGCAGGGAGTGAGCAGGTGTGTGTGTGTGTGTGTGTGTGTGTGTGTGTGTGTAATGGGGCTGCTTCTTTGAATAGCTGCCAGTGTTACAGCTGCTACCAGAATGTAAGGGACGTGATTGGTTTGCTCAGTCGTTATGGCGACAAATCCTGAAAAGCAGAATTTTTCATGTCCATTTTGGAAATGAAGCAAATTTTGTAGAAATTAAAAAGGAAGTAAGTTCACACCCTTACAGCCGTGATCACTAACTCTCCTGCCATGATTGGCTCCAACCTGCCCCGCCCCCAAACTCTGCGCTCCATCCAATCAGGGACCCCTGGAGACCTTCCTGAGAAGTTAAATGTGATCCTCTCTACGATTTTACCAGAACCCAATTTTGCATTTAACTAAAAGAAAGCCATAAATGATGAAACGTGTCATAAATTTTGGAGCCTTATTAATTTCAATAATGGTACAAACTGGTCACGAAGATTAATGATTAGTAAGCCGTTATCCCAGTCGTCCACACACACCATCCACCCACTCAACCACATTTTCTATTCTGTAAATTTAAATTTCAGCTTATTAATCATAACTATGAATTAAAATATGCTGGAGATCTACTTAAACAGTTCCAAAACATTGCCTCTGGTGTTCTGAGTCAGAATATCTGCGTTTTATTCATTTTACTGCATTTATAGCGAAGAAATATTCTGCTAAGCCCGGTCAGTTTATTACGGTCAACAAAAATATTAATTAAAAAGTCAAATATTTCCTATATCCTACCTCACTAATGGAGGCAAATTCTTAAATATTTGTTTTTCTGTCAACAATGCTCTAATAATTATTATCTTGATTAATTTAGGCAAATATTAATTGATGCTAATTAGCTTGTTAGCAATATTAGCCATGAATTGCTAGTGCACACGAAGTTGGCTTTGGTACAGGAGCACTGAGCATGTAGCGAAGGGTATGGGACCCATACGGGTGTGTGTGTGTGTGTGTGTGTGTGTGTGTGTGTGTGTGTGTGTATTGAGACATCACAATCCTCTCGGGTCTACAGAATGGACGGCGTGTGCTTTGTTCCAGTGACCGATGTCTTTGGCCCTGAGAGGGTTTTGCAGTCCGCGTCGTAAACAGATCAGCAGGATTCCCTCCTCCTGGCGTCCTTCTACAAACACTTTAATCCTTTAACCTCGCAAATCTCCACCTCAGGGCCCACAGACACGCCCCGCCACCTCCAGGAACACTGAAGAAATATATTTTTACATTTTTGCCATCAAAACTGTCAAAAATGTCAATGCACGAATCATTTTATAACCAACTGATTTATAGCCTTCACAGTGTATATAGTAAAAAAGAGAAGCAACACAAAGTTCTTATTAGATACATCATCTGTCTCAACATTTTTTGCACCATATTTTCATGTAAAACAATATTTTTTTGTACTAGTTTTGCAAGCTTGTGGGCTACATTTTTGATGTATCGTATCATGTGACCGAGACGAGCGTTTTATTCCCCATAGTAAAAGATCTTTCAGTAAAATATTTTTGTTGTCTTTCTGGTACCAAATGACTCTTGGACTGATACCGGCCTGGTGGTCAGGGACCCCCGACGTAGAGGATGGTGAGCATTATAGAGCTGTGCAGTTAGGATGCACTCTTGTGAGTTAAGGTCTCCTTATTGCTGACAGAAGTACAATTGATGAGGTAGAAGTTAGATTTTCAGAAGAGCCTTTCAGCTGCCAGGGAGCTCATTCATTACAGCAGTTCACTGATTTAATAATGACTGTCAAGTTCATAACCAACTGCTTGTCTCTTCATTAGTCACCGTCTCTCAACGTCGTAATGCTCACGAACAATTGATTCCCTCCTTTTCTGTGGCCCTCTTTAGGCCACCTAAGGCAACTCACTTCGTTCTTGCAGCTCGTGAATGCTTGCGCTTTGGGTCTTCCTTTCGAAGGTTAGCCTAATCCCACGTGCACGTCATCGCTCTGGGCTACGAGCGAATCCCGCGTTCAGCCGCGCAGAATTAGTCGGCCTGTCTGCCCTCGCTCCTTCTAGATTAGCATCAGGTGAGCCGTAAGACAATAAAGTTCAATCCTCTTTGGGCGTCTCAACCCCACGCCTCTGCGTTTGGAAGCCTCGGGGCCCGATCGACTCCCCGCTGAGCTCAGAGACGCTCCTTCCAGCTTTGAACCAGTGTTTCCTCGATGTAGTCCTCCACACTTGCAACTCAATCTTCCACCACGCCGATGGAGTTCAGCTGGTTTGGATACGCCGTTAAAGCAAGAAATGAAGCCTTGATCCACTTCTGGGGTTGCTAATGCGAGTTCTGAGGTATCGAGTGGGAATTAAGTGAGCGCTGGGATTTGCAGATGATCATCCAGGCTAATCTTGGTTTCCAGGCCCAATCCGCCTGTTCAGCACCTGCTGGATGTGATTATCTTTGACCGCACAAACGGTCCCCACTGATCTCCTGACTTTGTACCATGTTCTAGACATTGAGAAACACATGGCGACGTCTAAGCCAGTGCTGGACCGCACCCTCATGTTTCCTCATGTTTTGAATTTGCTGGGGTGCTGCTCATTTAATTACACTTGAATTCACTTGAGTTTTTCTCTTTTAATTACATGTAAATACATACGATACATGAGTAATTACATACCTAGGATATGCAAATATGACTGCATGTAAATATGGATACACAGATAGGGCTTCCTACAGTTGCAGTGTTATGGCTGCGCTTGGCGATTCTACTTACATTTTTCTCTGAGAAAATACCACGAAGCTTCAATGCAGCAAGCTATTTTTGCCATGTAGCTTTAAATGAGTAATTATGATATTTTTTGTACTTCTCTTTGTGGAGCACCTTGTGGCTCAGTTTGCAACATGTTATAACTGCTGGTCCCATACCTAGCTTTGCGTTCCAAGTGCTGTTTCAAGTGTGTTTGTATTTGTTAGTTAGTCGAGGCAGAGTCCAAAAGAGTCTGACTCAGAGTCAGTCTGGGGGGGGGGCTCTTTTTCTCTCCTCCTCTTTCCTCATGTATTCTATTCTGTTTCTTTTTTTCCCTTCCTACCTCGTCTGACCTGTCACCCCAAAGTGTGAAGTTTGTTTATGTATGGTCAGAGGAGTCCAATTTCACTGCATGTAACAGTGTATGTGACAAAGGCTCATCATCATCATCATCATCATCATCCTCATCCTCATTTAACTCTGAGTCAAGGCCGAGTCCAAAAGGGTTTGAGTCTGAGTCGAGGCAGAGTCCAGAGTTAAGACAGATACAGTAACAGATCCCTCGTTGTGAGCTACTGACCTGTTTATAATCTGTGTGTGTGTGTTATGCTGGCAGTGTGTTGTCTATGCTGATGTTTTTCTATTATTTGTAGTGTAACATCGCTGTAGGATCAAACGAGGCCATTTTTCCTTTAAGTAGAGCTAATTCTCTCGGCTGCCTGAAATCATGCCTGTGGCCAAACTGAAATTATGAGCATGGAGCGCTCAGTGTGTGGAGATGAGTTGTAGCAGGCGTGTGATTGGCTACCACGTGGTCGATCTAAATGGCTTCTGAGAGAACAGGTGCTCATTTTCTGAACAAATTCACGTAAGTAATGGTTTTGGCGACCGTTTTGTCGTGGTCATCTTCATTTCATTGGGTTCATCGACCATTGTGGATACTTTCGCTTGCTCAAAATTGAAAAAGCTCGTTTTCGATGAGCGCTGGACTTGGGCAAGAACATATGGCCAGGTCTGAGACCAAATACGAGTCTGGAGTCTGGACGTGTACCAGAGCCCTGGCCAGAGCGAGGAAATCGGAGGTCATGCCAACGAACCTGTGCTTTGTAGCTTGGTTAGAATTGTTAGCGTGTCTTCTCCTCGGTTGAAGACCTGTTGAGTTAATGCATAAAGGCACGGAACAGTTGTTCATTATGCAGCCCATGAGTTTGAGGACCTGGGGGAATAGAGTGGTCTCCTCTGGTCTTCACTGAGATGTTCTAGCGAGTAACTACAAAGCGCAGGAGGAGGAGCAGCGAGCTCTTCAGAAGCAGACAGACGGAGAGATAGAGAGAGCGAGAGGGGGAGTTCTGCATGAAAATTAGACCGGAGAGATGAGTCATACAGACGAAGCGACCTCTGAAGAAAGGAGGAGACAGAGGAAGACAGACACCCGGAGATCCGCAGAGTTCCTTTTGTGTTCTCTCTTAAAAGCCCACAATGTGCCTGTCGCAGAAATTACAGGTAACCTTATCCTAGGAACTGAGCGGAGTACAAATGATCCCCACCTGGGCTAATTATGCTGGAGTCTAGACGATACAGCACACCTCCACACTGGAGCAGGACTTGTTCAGGATGTGGATGGCGAATGTTGGTGTATTCCATACAGGATTGTTCCAGCACAGCTTTGGATCCTCAGTCATCATTGCTCTCACATGTCTTTATATTTATAATCTATTGGTTTTTTAAACACTTACGAATCAGGAGCCGTATTACAGAAACTTCCTATCTTTAGTATAAAGTCACGCCAGGATGAATTTAAGGATTTTTTTTCAATTTGGTATTACAGAAGCAAATCCTAACTGAGTTTAGGAATCCTAAATAAGCAATCCAACATTGATGATCCACTTTTATGTCTGTTACCTAGCAACTAACGCAACATGTGATCTGGTGAAGTCACTGTTACCTACTGCCACTGTAACTGTACGAGTCGTGCTGTGAACTTTAAGCCAGACAAACTGACCAATATGGACAAAAGTACTGGGACAGAGCTGTCATACAAAACTGTGGACAAAAGTATAAGGACACACATTCTCTCTCTGTCTCTTACACACTGACTACACTCTATTTAAATTGGAGTATCTACTGATTGAGACATTTCTATGTTGCCTTGGTGACAGAAGTGATAGAAGTCTCTATGTGCTGAAAGTTTTTAGTGGGTTGTTTCTAGTGGGTTGTATTTTCGACAAATTTATTCATTCCTTCCTTTTCTGATCCCCTGACCCTTAACCAGAGCCAATTCCAGCAGTCAGGGTGAAAAGCAGAGAGATGCCCTTGATGGTTCAAATTCGAGTTATAAAATAAGTTGCCAGCATTGCGACTTAAAAGTTGTGCTCTACACTCATAGCTGCTGCTATAATAGCCTTATTCTTCAGCCTGCAGGATCCCTTGTTCATGTTCCTTCGGTGTGGAGTCGATGGAGATGAAGTTCCACCACCCAGACCGAGTATATGTTCAAGATACTCTTTAAAATCAGCCAGAATTCTTTAATTTGTTAAATGATGTTTCCTTTGCCGAGTGGCTGGAATGGCCCATAGGGTAAAGGTGAGGAGCTCTTCAGCACTGGAAGGGACCAGTTGAGGTAGTTCAGGTAGATCCAGCGTGCTGGTGGGAGACCCATCACATGCTGGGAGGATTGCATGTCTCAGCTGGGGATCCCCAGGAGGAGCTGGTGGATGTTGGCAGGAAAAGGAACATCTGGAATGCCCTCATCGTCCTGCTCCCGCCACAATCTGGTCCCGGCAGAAAATGGACATATGGTGGGTGGGTGTGTTGGGGGGTGGATTTAGCTCCAGATCAAGAGGTCATGGGTTCGAATCCTACCTTCAGTATATCAACACTGGGTCACTGAGCAATACCCTTAACCCCAAGTTGCTCCAGACTGTCCCCTGTAGGTAGGGAATGGAAGTCATTTGGATAAAAGCGTCTGATAAATGCCGTAAATGTAATATGGATACATGGTCTAGGAGATACAAAGCCTAAAGGTGGTTTGCCTGGAAAATCCAAGCTGCTTATGTGGATGGGGTCAAAATGATCACATCACCACTGAGTTTAGTAGGTTTGAGTTATTCAGCCTGACCTTCTTTTTTTTTTTTTTTTAATACCACCCCTCTTCGGAGGACAACTTTATCTTTAATTACAAATTTGAGAGCAATACTATATAAAGCAGCAATCGATACATCAACAATCCACCTCAACTTATCAGCACATAAAGGGGGGCATATACCGTGTACTTAAGAAGAGACAAAAGGAAAGAAAGACACAAAAAAAACAAACAAAAATTATATAATTTTAAATTTATACAGCCAGAAATTTCCTGAGGGAAGGAAGGAGGGAAAGCCTCTTCTGGATCCAAAAGAAGGTATTGATTAGAGTCTTTGATACCAGACTGGTGTAGACCTAGCATCAAGAAACCTTCTTTACCCCTTTCATGATCATGCGAGCCCAGTGTTTGGATTTGTGCGTGCGTGTGTGTGTGTGTGTGTGTGCCATTGTATAACAGGCTCAATGCATTCTCTCTTGCTAACCCACTTTAACCACACAATCCTCTGCTTTCAAATGGCCGACGCTAATCCTGGGACAATGGGCAGATGCCAGGCAGGTTGGACTAGAAACAGGCTGCTCAGATGGTCAAAAATAAATACATTAATACAAATTCATTTTAGTTGGGATAGATTTGCCCAGTATTTGGGGGCAGACGCTATCATACACTCTGAGTGGCCGGCTCCAGTGCTGCTTATTAAATAAAACTGGTAATAGAAACAGCAGAATTAGCGTTAGCATTGTTAGCCAAAACCAACAAATGCTGCTGCAAAGGAATGCTGAGATACAGGACGTCCCTTTCTTGCTTCACATAGACGTACATTGCATATTATAGAAGGAGGACATTATAGGTGTGGTTTGAGTGCAAGGGGTTGGTACAGATTTTACCACGTTTTAACTGAGTAGAAGTTTTTCTTTTGATATAAACAATTCCTTCTCCAAAAAGCACAAATCTGAACATTCTACAACACAAATCTAAAATAAAAAGTACTTCAATATGCAAGATTAGAGATTATAAGTTAGAAGTCTACCTCTGTATAAGGTTACTGGTTACTTTAGTTACATGCCAAATGTGACCTGATTTGCTGTAATGAGTCTATTTATTGAGATTCGGGCCGATTATGTTGAAAAACATCAAAAATATCGATTTTTCTTTTTTGGTCTTATATGAAAGAAAAGGTCTTTAACGTTAATCTCCGAGAGTTTCATGTTGGAAATAATTGTGAAAATGTACTTAAATGGCTGCTTAAGTTGAGCTGCAGCTCTCAAATCTAACACAAATATCAATTATTTGATAAGTATTTAATAAATATTGTGAAATAATTGGCGCTTCAGTCTGATTTACTGTATTTCTCTAAGTGTCTGCAGTAAAATGTGGTTGAATTCTGGGCGCCTCTCTTTGGATGCTATGGATTGTTAAAGATATCGACAAAAAACTGACAAAAACTTTAAATGTGATTTTCTGGGGTTTTCAGTTGGAAAATGGTGCTGAGACCAGAATTCAAAATGTTTGTAACTTGACAACTGTTTAAGATACAGCTTTGACCAAGATATCATTTTAGAGCTTATTTATTCATCTTTTCAGTGATACCTAAACCTCAATTTAGAGTTTTGGCTCCCTGTTACTCATTTTGCCAGATCAGGTCAACCACACTGTTAGCAAGTGGTGGTCAGTGGAATGATTTGTTATTGTTTCCAGCGTAAATTACGTTAATGTTAAAACTGAGAATGTCTGGGCCCCTCGTGGAGGTGATCATCCAGGACTGTGGTCACCCAGGAGAGCATGATGGCCTTCAGATCGGGGATCAGTGTTCTCCTCCAAGTGTATTGAGTTGTCCAGTGTACATGTGGTGGACCTTCAGACGAGGTGTAACTTTAACCTGCTACCAGAAGGGAACTGACCAGTGGGAGGAGAAATAATGAGAATTATGTAAATGATGATGGTCATGTGGACACTTGACCATTATAGCTGAAGTAAACACCAGTGTCCATTCTGTTGTGTCCCCGCTTTGCCACGTGAAGCGTCTGCCACAGGAATTCTGGAGCGTTTTCACTTCCCTGTAGGCGAAGGGAAATGTCAGCCAAAACCACACGGAGCTTCATAAACTCCGCCTTTCAGTTCTTCTGACATCAGATCAAAGCAATAAGAAGGAGGAAGCAGGGACAGTAGTCACCTTCTGAGCTTCTACGAGGGGATTCAATAAACTCCACTGCAGATTGAATAAAGGGCTTCTTGTAGTGCTGGGGCTTTAAATAACCAATTGTTCTTGGGAGGAACCTGTTAAAGAACCGTAATGTAAAGGTTAAGGTAAAGAACACGAAACGTAAAGGTTAGGGCTTCCTGGGACCATATATATATTTATTCAGCTCTGCAAACAAATCAGATTCCACTGCAGAAATGTTGAGTCTCTCAGGTTTTATCTTTTCTAGCTGCAGGTACTGAACTGAGCAGCTTTACCTTCGTTTTTAAGAACTGCTGACAATATTTCTGCTCATTTCCAAATAAAAATATTGTTCTTTAAAGCGTCATTTTAAAGGAGAACATCAGAATCAGAGAAATGCTGCAGC
>JBBPDB010112463.1:0-10000 GCA_037974465.1 Brachypetersius altus
TTATGATAGAAATATAACCGCAAATGTTTTGGAATTTTGTACAGGAATACAAAACACTTTGTAAATTATGCCGAATAGGGCAGAAAAGGATTTGTAGTAGATTTTGAATAATTTGAAAGAAGTTTTCAGAACAGCAGTCATGGCTGGACGGTCGCACCACATGATATTTTATGATATACACTTTAAATTACAGAAAAATTACAAAGAACTCCTGATTTTTAAGTGAGTACATATATGGGAGAGGTACTGCATACAGATAATATATTTTTGTACATTTAAATCTTTTTTAACTTAAAACAAATGCAGCCGGACAGAAAATTTAGGCGTCACGTTATTGATCCATAAACAGACTCCGGAGAGTCAGAGTACTCACGGTACCGGAAGGTCGAGTCGAGTTGACACGCGGACACGAAGCTTAGCAACTTCAATGTCTGTGTGCAGATGTACACTTACTTCCTGTTTATATACCCTACATGAGTCACTTCCGGTGCCAATTGACGTCACGTGATCCGGTGTGTGTGACAGTGTCATGGTGTGAGAAGGCAGAATCGCGACACATGACGCACCCCGATTTATCCTTACCATCCAGATCCAATGCTACCACATATGTTGTTTTAGGAAGTAAACAATAGTAGAGGATGTTACGATTCAGACGCCCCCTCCCGCAAGTCTTTCTGACTTTCCTAGGTGGAGTTGTAGTCCAAAATCCACAAGGACTTCTTGGGGAGGCTTGTGTGTCCAAGCTGAACTTGTTCTAATGTAAGTAAATGAAATGATGACACTTGAGCGAGTTTTACTGTGATTTTGGCTAGCTGGGTGGAGCGCGTTTTTAGTTTTAAACAATGGTGAACCGGTAGCTGAAGAATTGGTTCTGCAGCAGCATGTGGTGATTCCTTGGGTCTTCTGTACAGATTGAATGCAAAAGAAGTGGTGTGGAAGCGTCTTCTCGAATTCTCGAAACAAAATGGTGTCTGGAAGGGTACTGCGATACGAACCGAATGGTAGGTCAAAATCATCATACAAACTGGATGGTGGGTTTGGTGTATCGTTACAACCCTAATGTTTTCATATTGCCATTATGCACCATTTTGTGTAGATTTTGTAAAATAAAACTGCACTCAGATGTATTTTAAATGAAGTCTGTAATGTGACAAAGTAGAAAAGTGGAAAGGTGAAGGTGTGTGAATACTTTCTGGTGGCACTGTATCTTGGGTACAGATGTAGGGACTTGGTCTTTTTCAGCTCAAATGTATCTGTGGCTGGGATTTAGTCTTAAATTTATCAAGCTGTAAGTTCAAGAGGGTCACAAGAGTTCTGTGTTGTTCACTATTGTTTTGCACCTGGCACTGAATCATTTTTTATGTTTCTCTTACAGAAAGAAATGATCCCTTGCAAGTCTTCTTGTCTTACTGCCCACCTACATACACAGTCAGAAATGGGGTATGTGACAATGCTGATTTCTGAAGAGGTTTAATTATTCAGAAGACCCAGTCTTCAGGAAAAAAAATGTCCTCTGCGACCCCTCTCATCAACACATCATCCCTCAAAAAAGGACACCTTACTAGTGCTCAGAGTGAGGAAGGTGTTTTATGGATAGTCATAGTCTCAAGATACACCAGCGCATTCACACTGAAGAGAAACCATATCAGTGTTCAGAGTGTGGACAGAGTTTTAACCAACTGATTAATCTGCAAACACACTAGTGCTTTCACACTGGGGAGAACCCGTATCAGTGCTTAGAGTGTGAAAACAGTTTTATAGAGATGGATACCCTCAAACAACACCTGTGTATTCACACTGGAGAGAAGGCATATCAGCGCTCAGAGTGTGGACAGAGTTTTACACAGAAGTGTAATCTCAAAACTCACCAGCGCATTCACACTGGAGAGAAACCATATCAGTGCTCAGAGTGTGGGATAAGTGTTAGTTATAAGAGTACTCTCAAATCACACCAGCGCATTCACACTGGAGAGAAACCTTATCAATGCTCAGAGTGTAGACAGAGTTTTAAAGATAGGAGTGGTCTCAAATCACACCAGCGCATTCACACTGGAGAGAAACCGTATCACTGCTCAGAGTGTGAGAAGAGTTTTAACCATCTACAACCTCTAAAGATACACCAGCGCATTCACACTGGAGAGAAACCATATACGTGTTCAGAGTGTGGGAAGAGTTTTACACAGAAGGGTAATCTCAAAACACACCAGCGCATTCACACTGGAGAGAAACCATATCACTGCTCAGAGTGTGGACAGAGTTTTAGACAGAAGATTTCTCTGATATCACACCAGCACATTCACACTGGAGAGAAATCATATCACTGCTCAGAGTGTGGACAGAGTTTTAACACACTAAATACTCTAAAAAGGCACCAGCATATTCACACTGGGGAGAACCGTTATCAGTGCACAGAGTGTGGACAGAGGTTTTACCACCTACATCATCTAAAAATACACCAGCGTGTTCACACTGGAGAGAAACCGTATCACTGCTCAGAGTGTGGGAAGAGTTTTAACTATCTACAGCCTCTACAGATACACCAGCGCATTCACACTGGAGAGAAACCATATCAGTGTTCAGAGTGTGGACAGAGTTTTAGTCATCAGACTACTCTCAAAAGACACCAGCGCATTCACACTGGAGAGAAACCGTATCAGTGCTCAGAGTGTGGGAAGAGTTTTAGACAGAAGAGTTCTCTCAGATCACACCTGCACATTCACACTGGAGAGAAACCACATCAGTGCTCAGAGTGTGGGAAGCATTTTAGTGAGAAGAGTACTCTCAAAAGACACCAGTGCATTCACAGAGGACAGAAACCTTATCATTGCTTAAAATGTGGAAGGGGGTTCTATAAAGAAGGAGGTCTCCATACACATCAGAATAAAGACTGTATCACTCTTTAGCATGTGGAGTGGAAAGAGCTTCATATATGAAAATTAAGGATACACAGATATATCAGTATGGAGGGAAAACAATGTGGGTATCTCTGTCGCCTCAATGGTCCTGTTCGATTCCCTACCGGGGCGGTCAGATTTCTTTCGGTATCTGTGGGTTTCTGTTTTCTCCCCACAGTCCAAAGACCTTTTTTTCCATGTATAATGTGAATAATATTCAGTTAAAATATGTGGACAGCTGGGAGAGTGATGTTGACTGATTTGAAAAATTCTGTAATGTTTTTCAGCTAGTGTTTGCATGTCAATTATTTTTGAGTGTTGATAGTTTGAAAAACATTTAAATGTAATAATTATATAGGGCATGTTTCTTTTTAGATGGTGCAGATTTTATCAGAACACAGAACACACTTCATAATAATAATATTTTATTTTATGCATGTTTCATTCTTTACAGAAAAACAAAAATGACTGACAAACCCTGTAACCAAAACAATAAAAAAAACTCAAAACCTTTCAGTTCATTTCAGCTTCATTGTCGCATGGATCAAATAACTGTTTCACATCGCAGGAAGTGCAGGCAGCCTGGTTGGTGAGCAAGCTTTGATCAAAGGCGTGAATGAAGTGGGCAGGTAATGGAAAATATATATTTTTTAATTCAGCCACATGCAATATACAGCGATGGCTGTGGAAGCCACAATGGGGAGCTAGAACACCAGTTCTCTTGCACTCTTTGCACTAAAAGACTTATTATTAGGGCTGTCAGTAGATTAAAATATTTAATCGCGACTAGTCTCATGTTTGCCATAGTTAACTCGCGATTAATCGCACCTTTAAGTCTGTACTAAACATATTGTTTTTAATACTCAACATAGGAGTACACAAATATGTTTGCTATGTGCAGATGTATCTTTATTAATGATAGTCAATACTGTCAACAACATTTTTCCAAAAACTAATCTATATACATAAAACAGCTGCAAAGAAGGACAGACTCCATATGAAAGTCTACATATCTGGATGCAGTGTTAACACTAGAACGGCTGACAGCATCAATTGAAATAATTTCATCAGGCTCGGAATCACAATTACATTTATTGGCCTGTTGGAGTTACAAGCATGCTCTGTAAGAGCTGTATGGGTTTGGTGTAGGCAAATGTAAACATGTATCTTTAAATAGGCCGTTGTTGTTGTTTTATACTGTTGTGAGGTGTCCCATTACTTTTGTTCATATAAATAACACTCGCTTCACTTCGGTGAAAACACCATACTTTTCCTACTTTCAAAATAAAACAATTTTTAAAAACCTGCGTTGATGCACGAGAAAATAATTGTCTGCCTTAAGTAAATAATGCGTTAACGTGATAACGCGTTAACTTTCCCAGCCCTACTTATTATACATTCGTTTTTTTATTCTTTTGACCTCAAATGTTCCTTATTGTATAGAATACCTTACTGTACCTATGGACAACTGTTTGGAATTTGTAGTTCAGAAAGAAAAATATTAATATGTTGTAGAGCAAAGGCTTTGTTCTTTGGTATGTTACATTTATCTTATTTGGACTATGTTGATTGATTTGAAGTTACATTATCATTAATATTTGCTTTCAAAGTCTGTCGTGTGTGAGAATTTGTGCTCATTCAATTAGCCTCATGGGCGGAGTCTGAGCTCTAATCTCCGCCCGCTCAGGACCCCCCCACCTTCTCTCTCTCTCTCTCTCTCTCTCTCTCTCTCTCTCTCTCTCTCTCTCTCTCTCTCTCTCAAAATACACCTCTGCAAGGCAGACTCTCTCCTTACCTTTCTTACCTTTCTACCTCGACACAAGTACTGTAAAGAGGTGAGTAACTCATAATAACAGCCTCATATCTTATTTGTTGTGTATTAAATGTCTTCTCGATTTTCGCAGGGCAGACTTGGGCTAACCTGAGTTCTGATGCTAGTCCGTGGTGTTCCATTCAGGCTATCCAGTCTGAATTTAGTTAAATGTGGACATTTTCCTTACAGTTTGTGTAGAGTACACACTGTTCTGTTTCGTGTTCTCAGACTGAAACTCTGAGAAACTAAACTCTGACCTTCATTCAAAGTCATTTCCAGCAGCTAAAACGTTAGCTTATTGGCTACGAACACTGTTTTTGTTGCAGAAAGCTGGAGAAGTGTTTTCTAAGACATTTAGCTGCGGGGTTAAACTTCTTCTCCCCCAAAAAACAATCCAGACTTTAATCATATTACACTTTTTTTGCTTTTGCTTTTGCTTAGGGTTGGTTTGCTACTTCTGTTTACATAAATAATTTGTCTTCAAGTACAAAGACTTAAAATTTACACTTTAAGGACGAAAGTATTGGTGTTCAGGCATCCGAATACGTTTGCCTATACTGTGTGTGTGTGTGTGTGTGTGTTTGTGGTTTAAGCTGTACTATGTACGTTCACTCATACTGTGGATGTATGGAAACTGCGGTTAAAAAATACCCCCAACCGGTTAAAAAAAAAAAAGATTTTTTTCATCGCACAAAGCAAACACGTGCAAATTTTGCCGTTTCCAGCCTACAGAAGCAATGCCCATTCTTTCTGAAACATGTTTTGGCGAGTCATTAAAGAAACAAACTAACAAAATTGTTACATTCTAAGGAGTTGGAAGATGCAGGAGAAGTGTCTTTAGTAAGGCATTTATTTGCTGATGTATAAGACGGCAATAAAAAGAATGCTGATGGTCATTTCTTTTTCATATTTCTGTTAATTTGTCTGAGTAGTTAACAAGTTGCTATTTCTCATTTTGTGAATCTCTGTACATAAAGATCTCAGAAGACTGTGCGCTTGTTTACTTTTTTGTGTTGTTCATACCATTTCTGTGTTCGCTCTTCACATCTTTTCTCTTTTTTTGTGCTGCAGCATGGCTGAGACCAAAGGGAAGTTTGATTTTGCCATCGACCGAGGAGGAACCTTCACTGATGTTTTTGCTCGTCTGCCCGATGGTAGAGAGCGGGTACTCAAGCTGCTCTCCCATGACCCCCAGAACTACAGAGATGCACCCACCGAGGGCATCCGCCGCATTCTGGAACAGGTGAGAGAGACAGCAGCTGTTCCTCAACACAGAGTACATCAACTACTGTTCTCGGGAGTACAGAACTAGCTGGGCTGGCTCGGGACTCCAGGATTCTTCCTGAAATCTTGAGACCCTGCAGTTTCACCTTTGTCTTCACTGTTTCATTTTGTGCTCCTCAGTTAAGTCTAGTCTTTGTTTATGTTTAAAATGTGCTTTCTGTTGTCTTCTTATACTCCTCCCTTGTACTCCCCTACATTTCAGTATCCAATATGGTTGTTTATTCTCATGTGTTTTAGCTGTGCTTGATTTATCAGTATATGTTTTTACAGTATGTGTCTATCTAGATTTGTCAGTCATCAAAATCTCTTTTCCTGTCTTTGTGTAATCGTACTGTTGTTTCTTGCATTTTCCATGTTTGTGCGTCTAAATAAAGTGTGTTTACATTTGCATTCCCTCTAATTCTCCTGTGCACCTGAAAGTTTCTCACCTGAAAAATCTTTAATACTACATTTGGTGACAGAATGATGTTATCTTTGATGACAAAACAACATTCTTACGTTCAATGAGGTGCCTGTTGAAAACAAATGGGAAATGAAGTGTACTTAAGTGAACATGTTAGGGCTAGGGTTAGGGTTAGGGTTAGGGTTAGCGACTGATTAAACACTTATGAAAGAGTATTTTAAAAAGGTTTTGCATCAAAGCAATGCAATGATATGAAATACTCACTAATACCCTCATGTATGTTCTGTGTACATTGTAAATGTTCAGTAAATCTGAGGAAATGTATTAAAGTACCTTGATTATTGTACCTCATTCAAAAAGCAGTATAGTCTGAAACACTTCAGTCAGAAAGGGCAGGGATAAACTAGGTAGATAGATGTTAATGCATTGGTCTTTGTGACATCACAAAACGGTGAATTCAGAGAAGTTTCCATGCATTTTGAAACAATGTTTACTTTCTATTTCAACATTTTATTTCTAGAAAAGTGAAAACGTCAGTTTTCTATGATATGGGCCCTTTAAAATAAAACACTAACATGCATAACTGTAAACTCTGGCACATACTGTGTTAATTCTTGGAAGGAGTTTCTTGAAGGCCTGTAAATTGCAGAAGCCTTGGTCTAGAGCAGTGGTCCTCAAAACCCGGGCCGCGGACCCGTACCGGTCCGCGGGTCATGTGGTACCGGTCCGCGGGCTGCACAGAAAAAAAACATGGATGTTACCGTGTTATGTTGTCGGCTCGTTGTTATGAAAATGCTGTTAATAAAGCTGCGAGTACACATTTGATTTACGTTTATTATTGTATTTTAAAATATCCCCATTTTTATGCGTATCATTTATTTGTATAAATACGTATACGTATATTTATCTGCCACTGCTTAAAGGCCGGGCCGTGAAAATAGTTTCTGATATTAAACCGGTCCGTGATGAAATAAAGGTTGGGGACAACTGGTCTAGAGTGACCTCTGAACCTGCCCAAAAATAAAGGAGTAGAAGGATAATCATGCCTGTCCAACTAAAATGTGCAATAATCACTGTAGGAAGTAAAGGACAGAGAACAGTACAAGCAAAAGAGATGGAGAGAGAGAGACCAAAGAATAACAGTCAGAGATGGAGAGTAATTTAGGGCGAGAAGGGAAGGACTGTCCGCTTTGGATTAAGAATAAGAGAGATTAGAGTCCCAGGAAAGAATTAAAGGTCAGTAAACCAAGTCAGTCAATCTTTATTTGTGTGTGGGAAAGAGCTTGTCTTGAGGTTCATCTGACTTTCACCTTACCAACAGGAAACAGGCTGTAGTTTCCCACGGGACCAACTCCTGGACTCCTCTCTGATTGGTTGGATCAGAATGGGCACCACGGTGGCCACTAATGCCCTGCTGGAGCGTCAGGGTGAGCGGACGGCCCTGCTGGTGACTCGTGGATTCAGAGACTTGCTCCATATTGGCACTCAAGCCAGACCCAACCTGTTTGATCTGGTGAGTGATGTCTTAGATAAGTACAACAACACAATCATAAATGTGTTATTTTTGTTTAAAATGTTCATCCATTATGCACCAAACAAATCACCAAACAAATAGCAACAACAAGAAAATGACCTGAGAAAGACCTGAGCAATGTATTAATAATTATAATGATCAAAAACATATGAAGTATATTTTTTGTTTGAGGTGTGACAAAAAGATTATGTTTTGTGTCTTGAAGGCATAATTATACATCCTCTACAATAAAGTTTAAACTTATGTCCGACTAATGTCTATATAATACAATTCAAGGTCTCTGAGGCCTGGAAAGGGAGGTGGAAATCCCGCACAGGCCTCTATTAGAAGAGAATGGCTTATTATATGAACTATGTTGAATATCTTATTGTATAAAATGGCCCTGGACATGCAGGTGTATGGATGGGAAGTGAAGACGGAACAAGGCTTCACTGAATAAGATGACATTTAAGGCTAGAATGGGTAAGCAGGTGTCCAGGCTGGAGTTGCCAAGAGGTTGGGGTCAAGCAAATTGGGTAACGCAGTTTTTATTGGTTAAAAGGGCAGACTGCGGTGTCACTGAATATTAATCAGAAGATTACTAAACCTGTAATTATTGGGTTAGAACATATAGGTGTCAGTAAGCAAATTAGGTGTAATAGGTAGAAACAAAGAATGATGGCACTAAACTGATAAGAAGATCAAACTTTTTTTGATGAAAAATCGATCAGTGGGATGTATTAGAAAAATGGGTGTTGAATTCTGAGGCGTATTAAGAACTATGTTCAGAGTCCCGGCCCGGACCGAGTGAGCGTCAAGACTGGAGGCAGCCCCCATGGCACACAGCAACACCGTATCTTCCTGACTTGATTTTTTAGACTTGAAATGTTCCAGACTTAGTTTTCTTATTCCAAATCTCCATGACAGTCTCTATCTAACAACAATAAAGGAAATTTGAATAACTGCTATTTCAGTACACTGGGTGGTGCTTCGTACTTTTTACTGTCATGAGAAGGGAGAATACACAAACCAGTGGGTCAGTAAGCACAGTTTTTGCGGTTTTATTGTGGGATAGAGAACAATGTTTCATGGATCACAGAAAGAAAACGGTGAGATCAGTAACTATATATTTTCGGTGGATTTTACACCCCTGAATGTGAGCCGATAAAATACGTTTCTACTCCATTTTGTCCAAAATATATGCGACTGCCTGAAGCCCAACACTTCAACTATAGGCTGACGCAGATTACACCCTGCCTTTTGCTAAAAGAAATGGGAGAAAAAAACAGCCACAAAAAGAACAGAATTCCTTGGTTTCAGTACAACAACACTGATAAGTGTTTTATAGCAGCCAACAGGAGTGCCTTTGTGTTTGCTTTACAGGAAGTATGTATGCCGGAGGTTCTTTATGAAGAGGTTATCGAAGTGGATGAGAGAATTGTCCTGAGACAAGATGACTGCCTACTTCCTAGGAAGGAGCCCAAGCGAATAGTGACCGGTGAAGAACTTTGTTCATGTTATGTGGAAAGGTTTGCCGCACAAGGATCCCTTTGACACCTGTTCATTTCATGTGACTAGTATTTGGATTTTTTAACATACATTAAAACTTAATGTCAAATTGAAATTTGATTGCTCTGTGGAACATAAAATACACTATATGTACAAAAGTATTAGGACAGACCTGTTTTGTTCAGGGTTTGTTCTAAGACCCTAGTGAAGGGTAATCTTAGAAAACCAAAACATTTTGGACAACACCATTCTTCCAACTTTGTGGACACAGTTTGGGGAAGAACCTTTTCTATTCCAGTATGACTGTACCCCAGTACACTAAGTAAGGTCCGTAAAGACAGGGTTGGATGAGGTTGGTGGGAAAGCCCTGACCTCAACCCATCCAACACCTTTGGGATGAACTGGAACAGAGACTGTGAGGGCTTCTCATCCATCAGTTCCTCACCACATAAATGCTCCTGAATAAATGGGCACAAATTCTCACAGAAACTCAAACCTTGTGAAAAGTCTTCCAAGAAGAGTGGAGGAACAACTTTATATTAAAGTTCATGCCATGACGGTCCCTATTGATGTAACGAACAGCG
>JBBPDB010112463.1:15000-19620 GCA_037974465.1 Brachypetersius altus
GGACGGCCTGCGTGAATAGGTATTGTGTGGGACCAGCCAGTGATACCTTAGCTTTTGTGCTCCTGGAGCAGGTCAGGGCTATGACATCACAGCCACACAAGCAGGCCTCTGTGCACCTAACTCAGAGAGGATTTCCACCGCGGTGGGAAAATGCGTCAGGAGAGAGCTTTTTTATCTGAGCGCATACACACCAGGACACACACGAGCGCAAATGGGCTCTCACACACTGGCAAAAACATATACAGGCCTGGAACACTCCGCATACCCACAAAAGGGACGAAACGTGGCCTACGCTCTCGTAATCTCAACTTTCTAGGTGCTCAGTAGTAGTTACTGAATGAATACCTGATAAGGGGTTAAACTGCAGGCCCTCTGGAAATGACATACAAATAAGTTTCTTTGTAACTATAAACACAATCTATAAGTCAAAGATTAGCACGTCAGCGACAAACCAGTAGTTTAGGAGCTTAATTCACTGATGGAGTGAAAATGATTACCAAAGTGGGTGAGAGACAGGTAAAGAGAGGAAGGAGAGAGAGAGAGAAGGCAGTCAGAGGGAGAGAGTCAGAGAGAGAACGCCTCAGAGTGTGATCCGTCGCCTGAAGTACAGTGAAGCGCTCGTGACAGTGAGAGAAATGCAGAAGGAGACGTGTCTTCCAAAGCTGCGTCAGGCTGCTGATGGCTCTTCCCCTGCATAAACTGACACCATTGCTTTGCCTCGCCTGCCTGGGACAGCTCCAGCTTTCAAAGAGGGTTATATACAAATAATAAGGATGCTCTGACTCGCAGTGTCGACACGCAAGCCTGTTTCTATGGGGGTAAAAAAAATAAATAAAAAAATCCACCCCACCCCCTCTTTTTTTCTCTCTACAAGCAGGAAACAGCGAGATGTCAGGTTGGTTTTGTAGGGAAGTGGTTGAGGCATGAGAAGAGACAGCGTTGGTCTGGGCAGACCCTGTCGTACATACACAAATGTGTCAGCGTACATGAGGATGGGGTGCTTAAGGGGGGGCTCAAAGAGCTAGCGGCAGGGTTTGGGGGTGATGATCTTAGGGGTTATTACAGCAACCTCAGTATGTTTCTGTGGTATTACAGTCACAAGCCTGAGCAGCAGCAGGAAAAAAGGAACAGGGTGTTCCACTTTCTTCCACTAGGGGGCTTCAGCCACTTAAACCAATTATTATCAAACTGATATCAAGAGTGATTGGTCAAAAGTCATTTGCAAGCCACCAGTAACTATTGTATCATTTGCATATATATATGTATACACAAGTGTGTGGGACAGGTTCAATACAGAGACATGGGGAAAGTTTTCAAAGGGCTTTTTCATCAAAATGAAGTCGTCAGAAACAATGAGAATCTTTTCTGTTATCCTCACAGTGTGTGATACTCCATTCCAATCCTGTCCAATTAAATCCAATTCAATCATGAAAGGCAGAACAGAAACAAAAAAAGGGAAACTGGTCTGTTTTAAAAAAGTGCATTCAATTTTGTGGAAAATCATGACTTTAAAATTCTACAAACTTGGAATATAATAACATTGTGTTTCATATCAGAGTTATAAGATGTAAAAAAAAAATGTACTTGGACTTTGAAATATAATATGTTTTTGCTGAAATTTTTTCTCAAAAATGGTTCATTTTTGTTAGGACTGTTTTCTATTAGCTCTTCTTATGCCCTGAACTCCTGTGTGTCTATTGGTGGACAACCACTAAGTCCTCATGTACTGAGCATCTACGGCCTTTAAAGGGTTTTAATCACAGAGGACCCACTGATCTAACAGACAGAGAGAGAGAGAGAGAGAGAGAGAGAGAGAGAGAGAGTGAGGGGGAAAAAAAGAGCTAAATCTTGTTACCTATGTACAAAGGCAGAGTTCCTCCATGAGCAGGCTTGTGTGTCCCCGGAGGGAGAGACCCCATTAATTGCTGCTGTAAGTGGGGATCCAGCATGGGGCGAGATTCAATACAGGAGCATTTATCCCTCCTCTCGCTCCGTCTCAGCACCAGGTCACTATCCCCAACCCATCCGGCGGCAGGCGGCGAGCAGCTAAGATAATGAAAATTTCTTCATGTATAAAATCCTTCATCAAAATGCTGCCGGTGTCACCTTCCGCCGGCAGAGAATCGCGACTTAAATTAATATACAACAGAACCTTTGGCTGAATTAACATGCCCTCGTTTGACATGCGATTCCCCCGGACCTGGCCGTCAGACGGAGGGATGAGAGGGAGGCGAAAGGAAGAGAGAAACATTACGTGTCCTCTCCCATAGCTGTGAGCTCACAAACACATTCGCGCCGAAGAACAGTCGAAGGGAAGCCACGATTCTGATAAATAAATAAAAAAACACTAACAAGCAAGAGAATCTCGTAATTGAGCATCTTTTCTAATGATTCACATTGAGAAGATGACAAAAAATAAATAAATAAATAAAAGAAGAAGAAGAAGAAGGCAATTATTTGGGTGATTTTTCGGGCCGTTTTTAGAGGACGCATTTGTTGATGTGGATGTTCCCAGTATTCATCCCCGGTGGGTTGTAAGTGAACTCTGAGAAACGACGGCTTCAGCAAAAACATCACAGCTGAATGCTGATATTCTCAAGTCGGACCCATGGCTAATGACCTCGGGGACCGAACATATGATATAGCTTTATATTTCATGCTAATGCACACGTCCAGGGCCTGATTGTGCAACTCACAAACGCTGACAAGCTTGTATCAGGCGGATGCAAAACCGGCGTTTGATACCCGGGCCCTTCTATTACAAATGAAATAGCAGCCCATAGACGCTCTGCTGGAGATACAGGGCCACAGTGACACCTTTGGGAGCGGAGAAGTCTCTATTCTACTTTTAGCCTTTAAACAGGCCGTTCTGTTCCGCTAAGCAGGCCTATCTGAATACATTCACTCTGTATTTAGCAGGCAACCGCTTCGCCGCTTATCTGCTAGTAAATATAAATTGCCACTCTTTTTTTTTTCGTCCATGTTTTTCACTGTTTTGACAAAGCTCCAGTGAGGTTCCAGCGTTGGAGCCAACAGACGAAGCGTCAGCTATTCTTCTAACCGCAGAGGAACTCTCAATTTACCCCATGACACGGCTATCTCTCTCTCTCCCTCTCTCTCTCTCTCTCTGTTTCTCCCAGGGTGAGCCCCATCTGCATGCCGGCAGATTAAACATTCAATTTGCTACCTGATAGGCCACAAGGTCCACCACTTACCATACAAATGAAAAAAGTGTCACTGTCACCCCGCCCCCCATCCCCCACCAGTGCCCCCAACACTCCTCCTCGTACAGGCCTGACCTCCGTGTGCCATACCAGCCTAATATTCCTGTAATATTTACTTCGGGGGGGAATTATGACACGTGGCATATTTATCTTCATGAAAAATGTGCATCTAAAATTGAAATAGCCTTTTTGAACGAGGGGGCGAAGATACAGTCAGACGCTAATATGCTTCATGAACTATAAAATTTAGTCACAGTGTACGGCTGTATTACTGCCGAGGCTTTCAGGCACACACACACACACACACATAGAGAGAGAGAGAGAGAGAGAGAGGGGGAGAGAGAAGGGATGGAGAGAGGCAAATTTCCCCCCCATGTTAAGCTGGTGTGAGCTCTGGCAGCAGATTCAGTGTGATAGTCATTACGCTTACATGATGGTACAAGTCGGCCCTGTCGGATTTCCGCGCCCTCTCCAGCTCCCTCACATTAATCTCCCTCCCCAATAAGCTATTTGCACTTGCTCGCTCGCACAGCCAAATTGAAATAAGGTGCAAATTTGCGCCGGCCTTAAATCCGAACAAGTACAGACAGATATTTTTCACCTGCCTCCACGCATTTTCTCACGAGTAAACACAATATGCGTTCTCTTTCATGCTTTTCTGCCTCCAAAAAGATTTGTCTTTGCGCCCCTTCCCCCCCCCCCCTCCCCACCTCCACCCCTCTGTTTTATTTTATTTATTTATATCTTTTTGTTTTTTTTGTTTTTTTCTCAAGCTCTACCTTTTTGAGGAAATTAGAATAATGCACTCTCGCAGACAGCTGTTGGCTAAATCCATGAATGCTTGCGTAGCTCCACAGAAAACAATGTTTCGTGTGGAAAAAAAAAAAGGGAGGGGAAAGAAAATATTCCCGCTGATTGGAATTTGCATGGCAATTATGCTCTCTAAAATAGGTAATCCAACGTAGCATGAAGTGCTGCTTAAGGAACGGGAGCCAGTGATAAGGAACCATTCCGAAAATTGAAATATAAAGCAAAAGAGAAAGGGGCGGGGGGGCAGTCTGTTTGTCCAGCCCTGAGAGAGGGTCCAGATATATGAGCGGAAGGCCAGAGGAGTTTGGAGGGGCTGTAGATATATGAGTGCTGGGCTGTGGCCTTTGACAGAGGTAAAGCGGGCGGCATAGGTGAGGTGAGGGCGACGGCTGACCCGCAGCTCTGCAGCTGTTGTGCAGAGTGATTTATATCTGTACACATCACTCCCTCCGTCAACTACAGCATGACCTAGAGCTCAGAGCCACCACACAGTGCTTATTTCATAATACAGAGGGAGAGAGAGAGAGAGAGAGAGAGAGAGAGAGAGAGAGAGAGAGAGAGAGAGAGAGAGAGAGAGAGAGAAAGA
>JBBPDB010112469.1:0-19618 GCA_037974465.1 Brachypetersius altus
GGAGCACACGGGAAGCCAGGGATCCATGCAGGGGGTTTTATTAAAGAACACAAAAGAAAACAAATAGGTGCGATGGCCTCCAGGAGCTTAAACAGGATAACGGACGGGAAACAGGTAGGAATATGAGGTGATGGACACATGAGGAAAACCTAACAAACACAACCGAACCGTGACACTGATTTTCCATGTGTGATATAGAGTTCAGGTCAGGTTTAAGTTTGTTGTGTGTTACATTTTGTTTATAGAGCGCTTTTAAAGATACTCAAAGATGCTTTACATAGAATTGAAGATACAATAAAAGTTTAAATTTACATTAAAACATATTTAAAATATATATAAGTAGGCAACACAAGTAAGATCAAAAGAAATGGGCCCAGTTAACACATGCATGTGGGTGAAATAACTGTCCTTAGAGGCTATAAGCAGATTAGAAGAGGTTTTGAGAAGAGACTTGAAAGTTGCCAGGTCTGATGGGTGGTGGTAGGGAGTGGGTGATCTTAACCTTGCTTGCACCCACAGTGTGTTAAGTATATCACGTTTCTGGCAATTAGAACTCTCCTCTGGTTCTCACTATCCTGAAACTTGATTGTTTCATCAAATAGTAAGTCGCTTTGGATAAGTGTCTGGCAAATGAGTGTAATGTAAGATAATGTACTATTTCTGCAAGCAGCAGCAGCAAAAGGATCTTTTTTTGCACAGTGAGTCTAACAGTTGGAACTGTGACTGTATTGCTTAATAACTGAAGTTTAGTATAACCGCACTTCCAATATGCCATTTCGGTTGGCGTGTGATGACCAGTTTGGGTTTTGCAGTTCAGGCATCAATTCCATACACATGTAGACGCTGTAGCATAGAGCAAGCAGACACCATAGAAAAGAAAATACAGTGCAGAGATGGCAAAACAAGGGCAGAAACAAGCCCAGTACAAAATGAAAATAAATTGTGTCAGGAGCCAATGGGGGAAGATCTGAATACTCAGCAAGAATGTGCTGCCCAAGCATTCATCATGTAATAAACCATGATGAATCATAGTATTTCACTGAACTGATTTATTAGGTCACATCAATACAAGAAAAATGATTAAAACCAACAACAGTGCAGAACAGAATGTAATTTTGAAGTCAACCAATATCGTATTACCTCCTGTCCCATTCTCTCCCTCTGCCAAACCAACTTGGTTACAATACATTCAACTCAAAGGAGCCCGGTCTCATGGGTTTTCGTGAAGCCATCACGAGATACAATGTTATCAAAATACGTACTGCAATCATGATTTAGAGCTTTTTTCATGCTAGGACAACGCTACACTACCCTGTATTTTAATGTGAAGTGAGTAATGTCACAAGTATCAGCGGTAACTGGGGACTGAGGGACAGTAGAAGAGAAATAATTGATTCCTTGCCGTTTTTGTTTGCAAAGCGGTTAAAACAGGTCAGGTCGAAATGTAGTGAGACGGGGAAAGTCCTTAACCCTAACCTTATCCCTAACCCTAACCCTAACCCTAACCCTAAGCCTGCAACCCAGGATGTGCAGGATGTGAATTATTTAAGGAATTCATTTAATTGGGAGCTCTGTCTTGTGAAATCCCACAAAGCTTACAAAAACACAATTTACTCCCTTTTATTTGACTTAATGAACTTGACTTAATGCTTCCATTTTACCAACACTAATACATCACATTTTATCTGAATTGCATGTAGATACATTTTTTCAAACTACAATGTGGTTGTGCAATTCTTAAGATCATGGGAACAAGAGACTTTGTATTCTAAACAAACAGCTCTTTTTCCTTCCAGTGCTGCCAAATGGAATTCGAATGAAAAATCTGGCCAGACTGGCATTTCTACTCACAGCAATTTTGCTGCTCCCTAATAACGTGAATTGAATTCTCAATGCAAAACAGTTTACAACACACAAGCAGTGATGGGCAGAATACACAGACTGGAGCATGGTCATGGTCCTGATAAGCAGCAGGTGTTATTGCTGTGGGGAGACAGGAACGTGGAGTCGAGGACGTGCCCATTACAGCAGGTTATGGTTATCAGTCACGGCTGCGAGGCTGATCCCGTTCTTTCAGGTCATACCCCTGTTCTTTCAGAAATGTATTCCCATGTGAATACATTCCTTGATGGGGTGGAAGCAGGTTCATTAACTGTACTGAAGCTCAGTTTGACTGCAGTGAAAAGGGCTGTCAAATGCATGAACCTCAGGTTCAGTCAGGTTTAGAGACAAAACAGCAGAAAGCAGGTGTTGCCAGTTTATTGCCCTCTTCAGCGACCTGTTTTCAGAATACACTCTGCATGTAAAGAATAAAGCAGAGGAGATAAAATTGTTCTGGCCATACGCCCCAAAAATAAAGCCAATGGTAGAACCATAAATACTCTTTAGTAAAGCCAATGATAGAACCATAAAAAGCCATTTGAATGCAAAAATGGTTTTTTGTCTGGTTAGATGGTTCTCCTCTATGTGATAAAAGTAGGAAATGAACCTTTTTCAGAAAAGCTATTTTAAAATGGTTTTCTTTGGGACCAAAAAGGTTTGCATTATTCAAATCGAGTCAAGTCAAAGATCCATTCTTGCTACTGTATAGAAGCTTTTTGAGCTTACATCAGGTGCATAATTCATGTTTCTGAGCTGTCATTGCTTCTTTTTGAGCAAATGTTACAACATCAATAGCTTTTATCAGGCCTTGTTCTCCACCACAGTTCAATTAAACTGGAATCAATGGATCCCAGGACAGATAGTTTGAGCTCAGGTACTTAGCAAGAGTTAATGAAAACACAGAGTGGTGCTTGGGATTGGGTTTGTAATGGCTTTTCTGTGGCCGAATGTTCACGAGCTACCTCTCTGAAACCCATCCACAACTAATTGCCGGATATGGAAGATACTTACGCTAGCGCATCCAACTAATTGGATGGAAGCAACGAACATATGGTGCCCACTAAGATTGCTAAAATATGGCTTTGGTTCCTTTTCATGATGATCCCCATATTTCTCGTCATTATCTTTCAGGCCAAGTCTGTACTCACCATCAAAGTGGTGCTAAATATGTAGGCGGGAGGTTTGTGTGCCCTTTACTTACACACAACTGAAGAGTCTGCTGACTGGCTGAAAATGCCGTTGTTAATATAATAACTCTTCTTTACATGAAAGATGTTTGATCAGTAGTTTTTCACTCGCTGTCCAACTTCTGATCTGAAGGAAAGAACACAAGCTGTTGGCAGACGACTTGAGAAGGAACGAGATTTACTGAAGCTTCATTTGCAGCTGGATCTCCAGCCAGATGTTACCCAGCTGTCACTCTGCTGAGATGTGTGGTTTATTACCAGTTTTTGTATGATGGTTCAGCTCCCACCATATACTTCGCACTCCTTATCAAGGGCATGTCAACTCTCTCAAGGTGACTAGAAATATGAGGCACCAGCTGCTTCTCCTCTACATTTCATCAGGGCTCCTGATTGTCACATATTGGGTCATCAGGCTGTCTCTCACTGTCCACCAGAACAGAGCCCTCAGGCCATTTAGGCCCACAGAGAAGGCTTAATGGATTCAGGGGAGTAAAAATCTATATATTTTTTATTTACATTATTTTATTTTACACAATTTATTTTATTCAATAAAATTCAGTTTGTACCTGAATTCTGTGAGTATCGCAGAGCTATTCTAATTTCTTATTTCTAAGTTTTGGTTGAAAACAATTAAGTTCTTCAAACCAAAAGTGGTTTTAAATAGATCCACTCAAGACTTTTTTCACCGTGGTATTTAGGAATATATAACTAAGGGACCTCTGGACCGTTGGTTAAGCCCTCAGGCCAGGTGTGTCAGACTGACTACTAATTAGGACTTGATGGTGGAACGTTCTAATCGTGTTCGGATTTCCAATGGGTGGAATCAATTTTGTCACAGAAAAAGCCACTCTAGGCCTTCTGTAAGTCACTGGATATGCCACTGATACAAGTACTATATACACTTACAGTGCTATTCAAAAAAGTTAAAAAGTCTTCAGCACACAGAAAATTGTTTAAATCCATTTTTCTCAGCATGTGATAAAGTGTCATTCTTCTAGAAACAAACATTAGAATAAATACAAACAAATAAGAAAGCAGTAAAAAAAAAAAATCAAGAATTTCACACATAAGGGGGCACTTATTTACTGCTGACACGCATTCCTTGGTTAAACCAATTATTATAGTCCCTTCATAAAAGCACCCCTGTTGTTGTACTGTTGGCGCGAGGGGAATCTAAACACGAGGCCACATCAAGACGAGAGACATACAGTAGTGAAGACAGACACACATCACATCACATCCTTCACTCTAGAACACAAACAGCACAGAGACCTGCACAACCTGCAAGTCGGTGTTAAAGTACAGTAACAGAACCAACGCTCTGCATCTGAAACGGCTCCGCTAGCTAACATGGCTAACGCTAGCTACCATGGCTAACGCTAGCACTGCAGGGAGTCATCCTGCTGCGGCTTAAACTGTCCACACTCTCAGTTCTACACTTAAATGTACCAGAAAATTCAAGGTATCAGTCTTCTAATATTTCTTCTAATTTAAAGGAAAGGACAAAACATCAGAATATGAGAAATGATGCAGCGTTTACAGAACCTGAATAATTCAAAGAAAACACATCTCTCGTTCTCTCTTAAACAAAATGGCAATAATGACCTTTGAGGAGCTTCTAGTAGTGTTTCACCATCCAACTGGTCTCAGTGTGAGAGGAGAGAGTCGATTACAGCAGTGTTTTATACTTTTCCTCATTAAATAAGATGTGATTCAGGTGATCAGTAATCAGTCCCTCATAAAGCAGAATGAGGTGCTTGTGTAGGAATTTAACAGACAGTACCATGGAATGGTTGTCACTCATAGAGATGCTGATTTAAAACTAAATTTATACTTTTAAATTTGTATATAAATCTTTGTCAGACTTGATCTGGGTAGAATATGAGCCCTGGCTGTGACTATTTCACTTTAATTTAATCCACCTGCCAATTAACCTTCATACTACTTTTAAACCTTTTCAGCACTGACTGTTATTTGCTGGTTTCGTAGCTGTTGAAAAGGCTGTTCTGCGCCTTTGGTAAACTTGTCTTCCACAAGAAACAAATTTGGAATCTGCTAGAATAAATAAAGCACAGTCTAGAACGGTGCGGGCATGTGCTTTATTAACTATGGACCCTCGGTCATTCCTTAATCCTTATTTTGTTTCTGTATGTGGAATTCTATAGCACAGTTTTTTTACTTGATATGTATTAAAAAGTTAATAAACATTTGATGAAATCAAAAGTATGCAGTATTCTTTATTGTGTTCGATTAATATTTTATGAGACACTGAAAGCAATTTCAGGACCAATTGGTTCTACTGGTGAAATAATAACGACCTGTGAAAGGTGCGTATGGCACACAAGTCTGTATATGACAATCCATTACGCTCCTTCTCCACCCTCTGGAGCTCCAGGTGATTGCATCACGTCTGCCAGGCCAAAGCAATCTGCCCTTCCATCTCCAAGCTGCGCTCATTACCATCACCTGGGTGGAAGAATATACCAGGCTAACATAAACTAGAGTGAGGAGGAGAGATGATGAAGATTGAAATAAGTAGAGTACCACACCCTCCAGGCGGAAGTTGAAGTGGTCCGGTGAAAGCATATTCACGAAAGAGACACTTGAGGCCTTTTGAAGAGACTGACTTCTGGAAACTAAAGAATACACAACTGCAGTTTCATTATTATATTATATTATATTTAATATTGTTGCATTGAAACTCTGGTTGGTTCAGAGTTCAACATTTTCATTATGTGCAATATCTTCTTATGTGCAATGTATTTTTCCATTTGAAATATCACTACTTTTATCAATATTACTGATCTACTACTGATCTCTATTACAGCCCTTAACCACTATTTGTGGTTTTAGTAATTCACTTAACTGTGAGTTACTTATAGTTACTTATAGTTACTTAAGTGTAAGTTATCCAACATTTGTGTATTTAACGTTATGTATTTTAAACTGAGACTTTTCTTCTGCTGAGTTTTCACTGGAAGAATTGCTTTCGCTGTTCCTGTTATTGCGGCTTCACACACTCTAGATTAGGTAAAGGCAATGCTCAAGATAAACCACAATGTACGGTCATCACATACACATGGCATATTGAAGGCGAAGACAGACTAGTTGACTTTGAACAATTTGGTCTGCTGTATGACTTGCTGCAAGAAATAAACCACTGGTTAAATGGTGACTATTTCATGGTGAGCTCCTTTTAAACAAGAGTCCTTGAAACTTTTTATTTTATATTGTTCTTGTCTCTGTGTCTCAGTGTGTCTCTGCAGTCGTAGCATAAGCAATTTCCTCTGGGATCAATGAAGTGTTTTTATTCTGATTCTGTTTCTGATAACAGTACCAGGTGGAAATGTTTGCTTTATATCCTACGCTCCACAGTGCCTCTTGCTGCCACCACTGATAACTCCAATCTGTATTTATAAATGTGTGCCTGTGTGTGTGACTACCACAAGGGGGCGCAATGTTTTGTTGCAGTTACTCCTCGAACATACTTAGCTCCCCACTATCACCAATAGAAATGTACATCATTTTCAAAAATTCTACTCAAATGTACTAAAATTTACGTTCCAAGAGCACCTGCCTATTTTATAGTGTAAACCCTGATATGCTCCCAGAACACTTTAATTTCATTTTAAACTCAGTTTAATGCATTACACATAAGGAAAATGTAAAGGTAATCCCGTATTCACCTCTTTTAGTTGGATTTTAAGTAATAAAAATACAACAGTGGAGTTTGAAGTGTCTGAGTGCTTTCCCCGCTGATATATGTAATTCAAAAGGTTGTGGGACAAAAGTATTGGGACACCGAGGTGACGTGAACGGTTTTTGGGGACTAACCCCTGATCTGCTCAGGCTAAAAATACAAATGAGGGCTCACCGGAAAGGTCTCCTGGAGATGAATCAAACCTGGAATTTGTCTGAGCACTTGCACCACAGAGAAATCGTACTTGGAGTGCGGGGTTCAACTCTGGTGTGGAATTCGAAAAAAGGGCTTCCAGGTCAGTTACAGCCTGCCCTTTGTGTGAAAACATCCTGAAAAAATATATTTATTGCCACAAAAATGCAAAAAAAAGGTGGAGAATATTTGTAGTTTCCGCATTCTTGTGAGGATTTCCACATACCATTATCAGTTAAGTAGCGGACAGAGTGGACAGACTTCGGATGAGTCCATTGTTAATTCACTTAGTGATGCTTTTATCACTAAGTGATTAGTGATACTTAGTGATGTAAATAATTTTGCAATTCTTTGCTGGGATGGCAAAGCTAAGCTCTTTTCTTTAAACTGTATCAAAGTCAAAGTTTATTGTCATCTCCGCTACATGCACGTATAAAGAGTACAAAAAGACACAGAATACACATACATTAATTAAAAATAAACTCTAAACCAGAAATAAAAACATAGTTGGTAGACGTTTACTCGAAATAACGTAATGCACTGATTTTGTGCATTAGTAACACCGTGTGGGCAAAAAGACAAACAGCAGCCATATATCTACCCAGCAGTGGTGGAGGCTGCAGCACGGTTTCAGCCTATCTGTCCTTTCGGGGCCAAACTTGGAAAAACCAACTGAATCTCTTCTTAACTAAACATAGACTCGGTCAATGTATTTTTATGGACAATAGTTGCTCATAAATCATCGTGATTTCAATATCTTATTGACATATCACCCACCTGTGACCTGAAACAGAAGTGAGAGCTGCTGGAGGCCGATGGTTAGATCTGAAAGAGACTGGATCCCACTGTGATGGCTTTTTGCTCATTCACCCTTCTCCCACTGCTCCTCTAATTGGAGGCTGGATTGAGCCATTTAGCTCTAGCCAAAAGGTCAGGACCTTCGATGCATGCCATCTCACACTGATGAGAGCAATGTCCTGCCCCGTTCATCGGGGGAGAGAGAGAGAGTGAAAGACTCTGCTCTAAGGCTGATCACACAATGGGCTGGGAGGAATGACCTTTACCTCAGAGACATTTAGCATGCGAACAGGGTGCCTAAAAGAAGGTCAGACACCTCCCTGTGCTTTTTAATGCAAGCTTATTTCTGCATATATATGAGCTCCAAAAGTAAACAGCAATCTGTGTGTATAAATAGGATAATTGCAAAGTTAATTGAAGCACTTAGCTGCATTTTTTCCACTTGCTTATTCCGTTATATGAGATCAGGTGCATACAAGGTCTAAACTTTCACTAGCAAATACAAAGCTGATATACTAATATAAATATATATATACAGTAATCCCCACTTTTAGTGGGGGTTATGTTCCAAGAGCACCTGCGTATGAGTTGCTGGGTTTTAGTAAACAAAATGCCTAAAAAGGCCTATTTTTATAGTGTAAACCCTAAACATGTCCAAAATATGCTACCAAAACACTTTAATGTGTTGTTAAACTTAGTTTAATGCATTACCCTTAAAGCAAATGTAAAGGTAAACCCATATTCGAATTTATATTCCCTGCCGAGATATGCATTCCTCGTCGGAAGGTCGCGGGACAAAACTATTGTGACGATGGCTGGACATTTGAACCGTTACAGTGAAAAAACACTGTTTAGGAGTCACGGCCAAAAAAATTATGTCATGATTGTTTCACGATTGTCATCTTTCAGGGGACAGACCAAAACAGTACAATGTAGACCTGGCAGAACATAAACAGTAAACTGTAAAATTCTTGCACCATAAATCTGTGCTTCTTATTACTGATGAAGGGTCTCTGAAGGGTCTTCAAAGAGGGAGACGTACATCATACAGCAATGAAGCCTGTCTCACTGAGCAGCAGAGAGTGGAGGGATCTCATCCAGAGGATCCAGCTGGGAAATCTTTAACCAGTAATGTCATTCATCTCACAATGTCAGAGCAAGGCAGTATATAAAGCCATTTTACAACTTGCTCACAGCTCCATACAGCCCTGGACCAAAGGCAGAACTTTCAGATGAGGGCAGAATGTACAGTAAAAGCCAAAGTTCTAAAATCTTTGTTAACTTTTGAACAATAAACATGACAAAAAGATGACAGACAAATATCGGTTTATTAACACAAATATCCAACTGAATTGCAGATTTTCACTGTAGCTTTAATGTGATTCATCTCAATTCCCTTCAATTGAATTTTGTTTAGATAGCGCTTTTTACAACTAATGTTGTCACAAAGCAGCTTTACAGGATCCAGGTCTGAGCCATAGGCGACAGAGGTGAGGATAAACTCCGTACAAAAAACCTTAGGAGGAATCAAGACTCAAACAGGGATCCTCCTCTGATCAACCGGGAGAAAGAAAGAGTCACTATGAAGATAAATGACACCTGATTCTTCCAGTAGCAGGTGTTCCAATATTATCCAATATTCTATCAACATGGTATGTTTTTTAAGTAAGAGGACAGCACAACAACACCTGGACAATATTATGCTTTTATACAAATTAAAGGTTCTTTCTGAAACTCTGAACCAGTTTTGCTTGTTTCTTTAGGCAGTTGGTTATTGTCCAGTATAACCCTTTTAAAGTTGTACATCCCATTAGCTGCATCTACCCCACCACATGATACTGCCAAGCTATGAAGGTGATGACTAACATGTGCTTTCTACAAGACATCACTGCATCTGCCCCTAACATAACACCACTGGTTCAACATGCTTGGAGGAGAACACTAACCACCAACTATTTTTTATCAGCTAATAGACATGTGTTGGTCTTGGATTAAAGCTCAATAGCAGAGGTTGCACTCATTTCTATCTGCTAATGTTCACCAACAGAAAAAAAAGAGCTGCATGGAAAACACTTTGTTAAATGCTACACCCATTAAACAGTGACATCTAGCTGCGTTATTTGCAGACTGGAGCCATTTAGACTCCCAGTAAATACTGTGGCAAAGGGTTTGAATTATTCGAATATATTAAATCAGATTATTGAGGGACACGTTTAGACCCAGAGCCAGTTTCTCATCGCCATTTTCCTAAAATGTTCATGAACCTGATGAAGGAAATATTGGCATGCTCTGATTTTCTGAAGTGATCAGTTTGTTTTGCAGATTTAAGTGTCCCTTTGTGTAATATAGGCCCCAAAATGAATAACAGACAGGGGAGTGAAATGAAACATGAGAAATAAAATGCGTAAGAACAGATTTTTCCATGAGGAAAGTGTTTACATTTTCAAATAGCAATCAGCTTTTCTGTCAGTGCTGTTTATCCAGGCATAGTGAGCAATCACCATGCAGTGGGAGCAGATCACTGGGTGCGACTGTGTGTCAGTCATAAAGTTTTGGGGCAAGTTTTACTCAAGGCAAAGACTTCATGCAGAGTGAGCTGTGAAAAAAAGTTGAGTGTGTCATTGGACTGGAGAGCCGGTGATTCTCCCTCTCACTCTGGACTAAGGAAGGCTTTAATGAAACAGCAGACGTGGGGGAAGAGGACATGGCCTTTGAGCTCACACTGGCCCACCTCTTGTGAATAGGGACTGATAGAGATACAGACAGCTCACACTGAACCCTGCATTCCCCTTTATAAATCTGTCTTTTGTTCTCTAGACTAGGAGGACCATGTACTGTTGTTAGTTTTCATTATTTGTGAGAAGGATAAACAACTGTGGTTGCATCCGGACTCTCTTTGTAATTAGTGATCTCAGCTGCATTCTCTGGGGTGATGGAGCTGATGGAGCTGATGGGATGAAGATGCAGAGTTAAGTTTGTGGTTCAGAATTAAGCTTTCAATGTCAGTACCTGACATTACTATTGCTCTTGTGTCTGAATGCAACCAACTGCTCACAGAAATGGTTCAACATTTAAACCTTTCTGTGAATCCTTTCCAGAGCAGTAGTTGATGTTATTGTAGTGGGGGGGTGTGGGGGTGTGTGTGTGTGTGGTATCTCATTAATTATCTTGATTTCAGCTGATTTCAGAAGAGTAGGTGTCTTCAAACATTTGGTTGGAAAGAGACCATCACTGAACCGTCAGCAGTATTTTGGGGTTTTTACAAATGTCAGGGTCACAGCAATGAGGACAGTAGTCCAGCACCCTGCAGTCAGACACCTCTATTAATGAAGGTCTAGAGGATGGCTAATGAAAGATGAAGCCACAAGGTAGCAGTCAACCCAATACCCTCATCTTGAACATGGATATTTGACCATGGCTGGTGTCAACAGAAGGCCACTAGTGCAGAAAACATTTGTGGTTGTGTGTTCAGAGGATGTGGAGACCAGCTGGCAGACATCTTCATTATCTCTCTGAGTACCACTGTGCTTCAAAGCCACCACCATCATCCTGTATCAAAGAAGTTGTCAGCTCCAGCCTAAATGATTTCTATCCTGTTGCACTCACACCCATCATTGTGAAGTGCTTTGAGAGACTCGTCATGAGGAACACAGCTGCCCTTCTCCCTGGACCCCTTGCAGTTTGTATACCGTACCAACTATTCAAGAAATGATGCCATCACCACCTCTATTCTCCTGACCCTCATCCATCTGGACAAAAAAGTGGCCCCTTATAGTCACACGTGAACACAACACAGCACACAGTGTGAACAATGTGAGATTCTTTCTCTACATTTAACCCATTCCTCAAGTGAAGCAGTGGGCTGCCACCAAAGAGGGGCACCCAGTGTGTGGAGACCTTGCTCAATGGTACTTCAGCGATGACAATAGCAGTGGGATTCAAACCCACAACCTTCTGATTGCAGGGGCAACTCTGTAACCATTAGGTCATCAGCTGCCCCAAAAGGACACTTATGTGAGAATGCTGTTCATAGTTCAGCATTCAACACTTTCACTCCTCAGCATCAGATTAGGAAACTGAGACTGCTAAGACTGACCCTCTCTGTCTGCAACCTGATCCTAACTGGATTGGGAGCAACATCTCCAGCACTATCATGCTTAGCACAGCGACCCCTCCAGTGCTGTGTTCTCAGCCCTCTTGTGTTCATACTGCTGACCCACGAATGCACATCATGACTGTGGTGGGTTTGATCAGGTGGTGTATAGAAAATAGGTGCAACAGCCAACAGACTGGTGCAGAACCCACAACATGTCTCTGAATGTGGATAAAAGATGGTTGTTGAGAACCTAACATGGACCCTTGGACCCTCAACACCAGCTCCATCGCCAAGAAAGCGCAGCAGCTACTGTACTTCTTATTGAGACTGGGGAGAGAACCCTTCCCCCTCCAGTTTTCACTACATTCTACAGATTAACTACACAGATCATTCTCAGTTGCGGCTTCATGGTTTGTTACAGCAATTGTTATGGTTTGGATCACAAAATCCCTGCAGAGGATAGTGAGGACAACCCATTGAGGAAGATCAGAGGGTCTCTCTCCCCTGTGCCACAGACATTAACACCATCCACTGCATCTGCAAAGCCACCAGCATTGTGGATAATCCCACACACCCTCACACACCTCACACACACACTCTTCTGCCCCCTCCCATGTGCACAAAGGATCCATTGCAAATGAAACTCCACTGTCAGAACGGCAAACAGCTTCTTCCCTCAGATTTCTCAGTCAGAACTGAACCATAAACTGCATCCACCCCCCACACACCTGACCTGAACTTCTTCCTCCTTCTAACACAACACATATACACACTTAACTGTTATGCCTTACATCCCCTTTATTTATTTTATACTGTACATTGTCTGACCTACCTCTGCTATTATTTGCATTATGTATTACTGTCAAACTCAATATTGGCATTCTTTGCGTAACGACTTTACTGCTAGAAAACAGCACATCATTATACCAAATTCATTTAAACGTGTACTGTAGCTGTTTTTGATGAAAAACACTATATGTTTTGTCCTGTTGTTTTGTTGCTCTTGTGTTTTTCTCGCGCTCTCTATCTCTCGCGCACTTTGCACTGTCTGCACTTATGCAGTCTTGTGGTGTTTCTTGTATTTGGTCGTGTGTTGCCCCATGGTCCAGGAGGAACGTTCTTTCGTTTCACTATGTACCATGTATATGGCTGAAATGACAGTTTACCTACTTGACTTGACTTGCCTTGACTACATGTGTGCCTGGGTAATCAGTTTCTTATTCCTTTTATCTCTGTTACTTCTGCACCAATGAGCAGCACTGCTTGAAGGCCACATGCCTTTTATGACCACATTTAAAAGTAGACCGTTTAACATCTTATTGAGAAATACCCCTTGGGTTTCGGTCCCTTGAATGACTGTGAACACGTCTGCTACCATTATAGCCAGCATCTGCCCTGCTAATGGAATGAATCACTGGAATTATTCATGTTTGATAAAGCCACGGCAAGTCAATTACACGGCTCTGGGATATGTGTCTGGGGATCTTTCATGCTACCATAAGCTCGTCCTAGGCAGTGTGGTGTGCGAGGCTGGAAGCGACTAGGCCAGCGTGAAGTGACCAGAGCTCCAGAGACAACCGCGTGCGCCGAGTGCTGAATGCTGTAATTATCCATACAGTCAAAATGCTGTCACAATCAATCCCATTACCAATCAGCCAGAATGCACCATAGAGCAATCACATGCGGCAATAAGGAGACCATCTTCATTAGGGGCGAAGAGAGCAGGTCCTCACTGGGGGAGACATCTTTGGGAACACATACCAAAATAAGCAAGAGCAAAGCTCTGACAGGAGAAGTGTGTGGTTGTTAGAGTGTGTCCCAAACCTTGTTTATATTCAGAGGAGACGCCTGAATTTGACTCAGCAGGCATTGTGGGCTCTCAATCTTTTTTCAGCATAAGCAGCTGCAGAAGATTTTCTTTTTCAAGCTGGTCTGAATGGAATGGTCAGGTAATGACCATGCCTCATAGAGAGAGAGAGAGAGCACACGGTACATCCCCATTTCCTCCACATGAAAGAGGACCCAACTTAAAGTGGTCCATCGCTGTTTCCCTGGCATTACCGTGCTGCTATCACGAACCTTCTATTGCTGAACCCACTGGGGCTACCAGTAAACGAGCATATGAATGTCCTGGATTTCTCTAGAATTTCTGCACAAACTTTTATATACGCTCTTCCAAAAGTAGAACAGGGCAGAAGTGTTTTTGAATAGATGATGTTTTTGTTCCTGTGACCTAAGCCCAGGTCCAACATTTACATTTACATTTACGGCATTTATCAGACGCTTTTATCCAAAGCGACTTCCATTCCCTACCTACAGGGGGCAGTCTCTCCCTGGAGCAACTTGGGGTTAAGGGTCTTGCTCAGGAACCCATTGGTGGTGTGCTGAAGGTAGGATTCGAACACATGACCTATTGGTCTAGAGGCAAGTATCCTACCACTAGGCCATTACCACCCCACTGGTCATATGACACACACTGTTGAAGTGAAAAGTAATTCTGCATTTCTGCTCATTTTATTGCACAATTATTATTTATTAGCTAAGTATATTGAAAAAATAATATAAAAGCCTCCAGATGTTTCCTGTAGCTGGCTAAAAACCTTTCTCGTCTTGCAGGACACTTCTAATTCAGAAATTCCTAGAGGTTGTCTTGTATATTTGCTTCTTCTTTAAGACCTAATCAATCTTTAATGTTGGTCAGGGAACAGTGAATGCCTAATCAAAATGTTAATCTTTCATTTCTTGAGGTTGATTTTGTTTTGAAATATACATCCATTTAATGGTCATTTAACCAGCTACTCAGTACACAGTAAAACCAAACAATGTTCTTCCAGGAGCAATCCAAAAGATTTCACAAAGTGTGGGCAGGAAAACATAGAGTGTGAAAACAGTGTACATGTTTTTAAACACAAGAGGGAACAATTAAAGGGCATTACAGGGCAGCAGTTTGATGATTTTTAGAATCCGTTGTTGACTGCAACCGTTTTGTTTTACCACTCTATCAGACTTGATTCCTAAATATTTTTGGTTTACGTGTTATGTTGGATACTCCAGACAATTATTATTATTATTTTTTTTGTAATTTCAGCAATACTGTATACACAGTACCCAGTAAAATGAAACATCATGCATCCAGGACCACAAGGACAAAAACAGAAGCTCCACTAGATTACACGAGTGCAGGCAGGACTGCAAAGAGAGCAAGAGAGAGAGAATCAGAATCAGAATCAGAAAACTTTATTTATCCCGGAGGAAATTGTTCACCTCACCTCACGACTGCACAGACACGACAGAACAATACAGAATAAAAATACCTGAATATATAAATATACTCAGACTAGAAATATATTAATAAAGGTAATAGTACAGCTTACCCGTAATAAAGTATACTGAGAGGGGACTATAGTAAGGTTAAAAAATTAGAACACTCTGTACAATAGAGCAATACAAGAGAGCAATACAAAAGCAACAAAACATCAGGACAAAACAATATTTAGTGCATTTCCAGCAGCGAAAACTATAGATATATTTTATATTAAGTGAAAATGAAAATGAAAGTGAACCATCTGTCACACATGAACACACCACATCACAAAAAGTGTGAAATTGTTCTTTGCATTTAATCCATTCACACATGTGAAGCAGTGGGCTGCCAGCAACGCAGCGTCAGGGGAGCAAGATATATTTTTATCTTGCTTTGTAGCTTTTAGTGTGTGATCATCCTGGGTGGTCTGACTGTGCCTGAGCTCCAGTTAGATTGACTGGTGTGCTTGCTAACCCTGCCTGGGTTTAGTTAGATTGCTAACTTTGCCTAAATACACTACATGTCTGCAACTGTCCTATTTAACAAACATGGTAGCAAAGGGATGAAAGCAGAGGTGCAGTGCTTGCTGGAAATTAGACCAGAATACAGGAATAGCTGAACACTACATAACAAGAACAAGATTTGATGACAAGATACAAGGGAACTGAGCCTAGTGTGAGTAAGTCAGATTCAGTTTCAGATTCTCAGTTCATTGCTTAGCTGACACGCAGAAAGGTATGAAGCATCATATCATTTATCTGGATATGATATTGATGCCTTAATACTAGTGAGTGGACTGAAAGGTTGACCAAACGTAAGTATATACTACATTTTTTTGTTATTTTTTTTTACATATTAACATATTGAAACACATAGTAATTTGCTTGTCTCTAAATAGCATTATATAAGCACTGTATAGGTATACAAACTGTAGTCCATCTGTTTCTGCACAATTTATAACACTCAAACTCCACCATTCATTACTAGTCAGGTAATCTGCTTAGCAGATATATTTGACAAGTGGATCATTTTTAGCATAGCAGTGACACTTGACTTGTTGGTGGGATTGTTTTGATTGTAATGATGCCAGGTTCTTTACCTCCGCCTAGAGTGCTCTGCTCGGGCTGCTGCTCAGAATGTTTGGTCACTAGAGCAACCAGCTGTAAACTGTAAACTGAAAACTGTAGGTCCGAAACCAAACTGAACAGAGTAGAACCGAATTGAACTGAATTGAGCTGGTACCAGTCAGTGGAGAACCCCCTATTGTGGGAGTACCAAAATACCAAAATATCCCAGAGCGGCTCTATGGTCACATTGTAGCCATTAATGAAGGCTATTAATTTAATGGGGACATATTATACAAAACTCACTTTAGTTATGATAGGTTCATGTTCATGAACTTCTTTGCATAAAATCACTTATCACTTATACTTGATAGTTTCAGTCCCTTTCAAAATGAGCTGTTTAAGTACTCTGTCGCTTTTATGCAAATAAGCTGTTGCTGGCCACGCCCCACCCATTCCATGCTAATGCTGCCTGTTTAACACACGTGAAAAAGCCAGAAAACAGAGGCTCTATCCAGTCCTATGTGTTCGGCCCAAACAGAAATACAAAAGGTGCAAACAATGAGTTTTGCATAATATGTCCCCTTTAAGTATAGTTTCCGAAACCTGGTACTGGCCCGCCCTGCTCCTTATTGTGTTCCTGCCCCAGGAATGGCTTAACAATTAAACAGTTTGTTGGATTAGGTGTGTTGGGAGCTAGGAAAGCACTAATTTGTGCATGGCTGAAGGACCCTGTTGGTGGTTAGACTCCAGGGCTGAAGTCTAACCACCAACAAGGTGGAACTACAAAACATTTTCATGCCTTTGTGTTCCACACATTTACAAAAATCAGCATTTGCTATTCAACCAAGTTACTGCCAGCTGAGATAAACACCTTAACAAACCCTGTCAAAACGAAAAAGAAGCCAGAGGGTAATACACAAGCAGAAAAAAACAGTAAAGAGGGTAAGAGTTTTTTTTAGATGTCTAAAAGAAAAAGTATAATAGAGAAACGAGAGGACTGGTTTGTCACCAAAGACGATGCACGAAGACAACAACGGACTTCGAGATCTGATTGGAAGAGGGAGTTTGTTCCACTACTGGGGGGCCAAGACTGAAAAGAGTCTTAATGCAAGTCTTTCTCTTCTTCTGAGCAGTGGAGTTTCGAGATGAGCAGCGCTTGAAGCTCTGAGAGGACGAGAAATGATACTGCTTGGTCAGTGCAGACAAGTAAGGAGGTGCAAGTCTGTTCTTGGCCTTAATGGCGAGTGTTTTGAACTTTATGTGAGCCACCACAGGGAGCCAGTGAAGGCTCCTTAGTAGAGGTGTGTGAGAAATATGTGGCCATGTTTAGAAGTTCAGTATAAGTTTGTGTCTCTCAGCCTAAGATCAGGTACTCAGTTTCATGTTTGAATCTGAGAGGAAACAGACGCAGATGCTTCTTTGCGCTCTCACCAACCACTTCGCCATCTGCTGCCCTGCGTGCTGAAATGAACACGACACACTCAAAATCATGAATGAATCAACGTGCTTCGTATGATGTTCCCCTGTTCCACAGCCTACTTGCAACCTCTGGAAATAACCATCTGTATTGAGGTTACATCAGAAAAACATGTCTGTGTATCTGTGAACGGGGAGAGTGAGCACACACGTGCCCACCCCTGCCACCACCATGCACCCTGCCATCTAAACGCAAAAGCTAATTAAGCTGAATGTTTATTCTGCTATATTCTGATTAGACGGCTGATGTGTAAATGCTACAAATTCAATTAAACATCAAACAGTAACAGAGCTTAAGTACTTCACTCATTTCAATCTTTTTAATATTTCAGTTCTCACAAGTTTGACGTGTTTTATTGTAATTTTGCTACACTATTTCAATGAAATTACACAATTACATGATTCGCTGTGAGATGTGAGAAACAGTCTCCTATTTATTTCAATGTAAATAGATTGGCTTTTTTTTTCCCTTTCTGTATAAAAACGGAAAAAACAAAAGCATATATTTTTCTCGTCCTCTTCCATTCACATGTAATGACTTTGGCCTTTCAGATTCTTTTGTTTTCTCTCTGTTGTGGCAGTATCCAAATATCACACACTCTTCTCTTTTCCTGCAGGTGACTCCCTGATCTCAGCCTGAATCTTTATGTGTCTGAGTTTCCTCCTGGATGAGATCCCCAAGACCAGACCTGGTCATCACTTTTTAGTCATAACTTACATCAATAGCACTCCTAGAACTCCTTGATGTTTTTCCTCTGCATTTAACCCGTTCACCAAGTGAAGCAGGAGACAGTCAGGAACACAGCACCTGGGGAGCAGTGTGTGGGGCCGGCACCTTGCTCACTGCTTAGCAGTCTTAGGAATTGAATCCATGACGTCCTGATTGCAGGGCAAACACCCTAACCACTAGACCCCATTAACAGTCTCTCCCAAATGTATGGATACCTTTTATTTAACATCGTCCTTTCTTTACCACTGAAGCCAGATAGTCATTCAGTCACAGATTGTCATGTAACTCACTCTTGCCTGGCTTTCCTCTGAAGACCACAAGACTTTCCTATGAAGCATCATGTCTTCAATACACTAAAATACCACTCCAAGTTCTAACGCTTGCCTTCTAAGCCCAAAGTGGTCCAAAATGGGCACTTTCCCTAAAAAACCATAATCCATTCACTGTGTAAAGAGGTACAATGTCTGTGCTCAGGTGAAGTAAATCTAGGTGCCTAGTGCTGCTTTAATTCTAATGGACAGGCTGCTATATGAGGTATGCCTTAACTTCATTTGGTCAATGAGGTAGTGATGGGCCCATTGAATGTGGCAAATGAGGCGTTGAAAGATTCTTAATCATTTTTGTTTCTTGTGAGCCCGAACTAAGTTACAGATACTAAATTGCATGTGTTTTGTAATAGACTGAAGCATTTAGATTGAGGAAATTCACTGATGCCTTTAGTTGCTGTAATGCGGTCTATTACTTTTCCATTAGACACACAATAAGAAAGAGAAAGATCATTTTTTATGTTTTTAAGTTGACCATTGCATTAAAGTCTAAACTAAGCAATAATTAAAAAGTGTGTATTCTTCAATCGCATACAATAAAGTGAAAGTTGTGAATGAACTGATGAGAGCTGGGTAAAGTTATAACTTTTAAATACTTATTTTCATAAAAAAGCACCTTTCCATCCACCTATTTACACACAAAAAAGAAACCACAACACACTTTTCTAAACCAGGTTTTCATGCTGATTTCAAATCTGCTTTCAGTTTTTTTTTCAAATAAACGTTTTGAATTATGAGTAATATTAGATCTGCAATAGACTTGCATGCGGTTTTTAATAAAGCACAGCACCAATCAAGAACTGTTTCAATATTTTCAGTGTGGAGTCAGACAGGCCACACTGTGGCATAGATATAATGATC
>JBBPDB010112508.1:0-19612 GCA_037974465.1 Brachypetersius altus
GAGAGAGAGAGAGAGAGAAAGAGAGAGAGAGAGAGAGAGAAAGAGAGAGAGAGAGAGAGAGAGAGAGAGAGAGAGAGCACGCACGCGAGAGAGAGAGAGAGAGAAACAGAGAGAGCGAGACAGGTTTAAAACGGATGCGATCCAGAAAAGTCACGAACGAGAGATAGCCAGAGAGAGAAAGAGAGAGAGAGAGAGAGACAGAGAGAGAGAAAGAGAGAGAGAGAGAGACAGACAGACAGAGAGAGAGTAAATCCGCGCTAAAATATCAAGGTGAATGTCATCATAGCTTGTGTAGTATAGACCCAGCTCCCAAACCAACTTTGTGAATAGATTATCGCGCGATAAGAGTCTCACGTTAACCCAGCACGTTAACACCGATAACGGCCCACCACTAGCATTTATATATATATATATATATACACATTCACAGTAGACCCCCAAAACTGGCTAAAAAATGCCCAAAATTTTTTAGTGTTTTTAAAGTGTAAACCCTAAATGTGCCCCTAAATATGCTTCCAAAACACTTTAATTACATTCTAAACTCAGCTTAATACATTACCCTTAAAATATGTAAAGCTAAACATTCTGTGCAGTGTACAATGAACTGTTGTCTCCCGCCGTGCTAATACAGGGTTTTATGAAGAATAAAAAGAAACTCCAAATAGCGCCACCCGGGAAAGGTTCTGATGTGAGAATGCTGGACTACATCTGCCAGAGATGCGTCACAGGGCAGCAGTCAATACACGGTTACTTTTTGTTCTCTCGACGGTTATAAACAATTAATACAGTTATATTTTAGACCAAAATTTTGCTGAATTTATGTTAATATTTATGTTACAAAATTAGTAAATTATTTTTTTCCTAAAATTTGAAATGCACTAAAATGCATGCAAAATTATATATTTGCATGAAAAAAGTAGGATATTTTCAGTTTCTGTGAATTCTTAGTTCAGTTCGAAGAAAAAATCTGAGAGCGACTGAGGCCACGAACTCTGAACTGTGACTTTGTGTGGGAATATAATTTTCTGTGCGACAATTACCTTGATTCTCCAAATCAAATCATATTCTACATATACTGGTTTGGTTCTTCAACTGAACTTCATCACTACCTTTGTGTCATCATCTAACAAAATAAATCCCCAAAATCATAACTTCGAACATTATCAAGCTCTTTACAAAATAACAAATATTTATTCATGAAGGTGTCCACAGCTAAGCCATCGATGCCTAATAAACGAGACAGGCTGGATCCAGACGTCTAGAGAGCTAGGGCGTATTGGTGATACAGTTTCAAAATTCATTACACTGTTTCAAAATTGATTTCTCAAGTTGTCAGTAGCTGCAATCATATAAGCACATATATGAGAAGATATTTATTTAACAAGATAATAGCTGTAGGTAAGATGTTTTAGGCATGCAGTGTACAGACTAAATTAGTGCTCGAACACACTCCAAGCAAGGAACAAATTGCGTATTTTTTATTTTTGACCTGACTGGCACATGCACGCCACATACATTTAGACATACAACAAGTCAAACTCCAGTCCCATATCAGTAATGATCCATGTCACCCAGACACAACAAGCAGAAAACATTCGACAGCATGTTCGCATAAACAGTCTAACGAGTTTATTGGTCTCATGCGCACACACACATTTACACACATGCACACGGCAGTAATGGAGAGTGGTGAGACTAGAGCATGGGAAGGCAGAAGGAGTAATGATGTCAGGTGGCCAAGGGAGAAGAACAGCTAGCATCATTATCTCCTACTGAGCCGTGCCCTTCACTGCATGTTAGTGTCAGAGAGACACGCCGGGGAACAGGACAGGACAGAGGCGTCAAGTGTGCACTTGCATGTCAGCCTGTGTGTGTTTGAAATCAAGATAACCAGGCGTTATTTTCTAATTTAACCGCTGCCACCCTCCGACCACGCTGGCTCGTGGGGCTAAAGCAGGGCTATTTTTCTAGAGGTCAAAAATATCCATGTCTCTAGCCATCATTACCCTAATTACACATCCTGCCAAGTGGGCTATATGTGGACTGAAGAGGCTCCTCACCATCAGCTTCTTTAGTACATTCGTCACACCAAGAGCTGGGCTTCGTCATTACGAGTCCTCAGGCCCCTCCGTGTCAGGACCACATGAGCAAAGCTCTGGTCAAGCTAGCCCTTTAGCATGCATTGATCAAAGGCATCCAATCAGCCTGTTAAGTCCCTTGTGGCAAAGATAATAGGCTACAACAGTAGCGTTAAACACTGCCAGATGATTTTACTTCATCAATATCAGCCCATTTAATCACATTTTAGTCCATAAACCAAAAGCACAGGGAGAGCTAGCAGACTCTGGCCATTAACTCATGCTAATAGGGACAAGGGCTGCAGACAAATGGCAATCTATTCACATTAGCGCCAGGTCATTGTGTCAGAGAAAAGAGAGTGAGAAAGACCTCCATTACCTCCCATGTCAGCTTAGAAAGCAGGTTTTTCAACTAATTACTGAATAATCAGTCATGGCTACAAAAAAAACCCCACCACACTAAAGGATTGTTCTTATTCATGAGATATCAGAGGCTCTGTGAGTTGCTTGAATAGCTGAACTTGATCCTGATGTAAATTGATGCCAGATGAAAATTAGTTCTAGTTATGCTCTAGTCCATTGTGAAACAGCCTTGAAAAATAACGACATCTGGTGGTTCAAATATCTTAGCATATGAATGAAAAAATATATCAAAATTGTATTTTACTTATAATCTGCAATGCTACTGGCACTTCATTCATACTGCCTAAGAAAAGTCACTCCTTATGTCATGCTTTTAATATACAGGTATACATTTGCATTTACCAGATACTTTTATCTAAAGTGCCTTCCATTCCCTAACTACCACAGACAGTCTCCCTAGAGCAACTTGGGGTTAAGGGTCTTGCTCAGGAACCTGGTGGTGGTATGCTGAAGGTAGGATTTGAACCCATGACCTCTTGGTCCACTAGGATACCACCACCTCTATTGATAATCACCACCACCACATTAATAATGAGATGTCTAAAATGTATTAAAGCATTTGATATGTTAAACATGAGCTAACAAATCCTTTTATTTCAGTCACAAAAATATGTTGAGCAAGTACATCCATGAATAGGAACACATATCACATTCACCTCACCCACCCAACAATAAGGGTGGTATTGAGCTATTTTTCTATAGTAAGACACATCAGCAAAAGCTCGAGTTTTTCATACTGATCCATTTTACTTTGACCAGTGTGGATGTAAACACACACATCAACAACTCTGAGTCAGATTTTAATCCAGTCACTGAATGTATCACAGATAATATGAGGTAAGATATAATATGTGCATTTATTCTTAAACACCATGTGGGATTTATGAGTTGGCTTGAAATAAGGGTGAAGCTTCTTTTGTCAGGGAGACCAGGTGTCGTCAGCCAGGTGTCGTCAGCACGAAAGATGTTAGAGTAGACACAGGGACTGCCTAAATTCAGACGGTGTCACTGCAGCAATACTGTAGGTTATCTACAAAGGCAGAGGGTCATCTGTGGGAAGATGCTACTCCTAAAACACATTTGACAAATAATTTTTTAAAAATATACATATAGAGATAGAGCCTTTACAATATGTATCCACTGCAAAATGCAATTGATGGCATTTCTGTGGTGCAGAACAAATATTCAAATATTCACTTGTGCAGTCATGTTTAATTATCTTCTGTTTATTCAATAAATACTGTTTACTACAATAAATTACTACTTTGAATGTCCTACACACAAGAATGTTTTTAACCATCCGTTGAAAGGTTCTAAAGAACTGCGATTCTCAAAACTGTCCTTAGGGAGCTCCAGATGATCCAAATCTTTGCTCCAACCTGACCCATGACACATAGGGATAAACCCTCTGGGAGTCCTTGGGGACCAGTTTGAGAGCAGGAGTGTCTAATCATATCCACAGTCATATCCACAAAAGCCTGGGCTAGCTGCAGGTTTTCATTTCAAAAAAGCAGGAGTAAATAATAATGACATTATCGGACAGAACATAGATTATTTTAAAATCGCCACAATGTTATTTTTGGAGAAACAATATTAGGAAAAACTGGGTATATTACAGAGCTGTTAATGTTCCTTATTATGCACATTTTTATGTCAAGGCCAAGCTGGGTGGGTCAGTTTTAGTATGTACTTCCTATAAGTCAAGTGAAGCACCAACATTTTATTTTAAAAACTGCTGCTATCACACCACTGGGCAGCTCCACAGGCTTTGAAGAGAACACTAAATGCCTAAAAGTGTAGAGGGAGCCATCTTACTCAACCAAACAGAATTATGCAAGGAGTGAGGACAAACTCCCATCACAGAGACACAGAGGCACTGTGTGCAATTAATATGAATTTCATGAAGATTTTGATAAACATTGAGATAAATATTTTTAACCATGGTGCCCAGCCACATATAGTAGATGTGGCACGTTGGTTTTTATCGAGCACACATGCAGTTAAAGGCAGCAGCAGGTCTTGAACGGTGGCAAGACCCGCTGCATGATAGTTGGCAAAGCTGTTCAAGCTTGAACTTTCTAACAGTTCCGTGAATACTTGGGAAGACACCACATAAGTGTTTACTGAAGCCCTGGGGCCTTGCAATAAAGTGTTAGTGGAAAGCAAACTCCTACGCCTCCACCCCATCAATTCAGCGTGATTAAGAGAGAAAGTGAGAGTCAGTGGGTGAGAACATTGAAGGACCGCCTTCCATCTTCTGCCTCTTTCCTCACAGTAAGCCAATAAGTGTATTAGAAGCCTGGTAAATAAAAGCACTGATGAGTCGCAGGGCTAAGTTGATTAGCGCAGCTGAAGTAGACCTCTAATGACTGTTAGCTCCCTGCTAATCCTTTCCAATACTCTTCCATAACTCTCCCTCTCAGCCGTGTTTTTGGTGGACTGATAAAAGAGAAGTGAATAATAATTGAATTATTCAGTTCAAATACTGCGAAACAGAGCATGTGAAAAGATCCTTTCAATTAACATTCCAGCCATTGTTGCGCTAATGTAAAAATCCTTTTGGGCTGAGGTGGGCCTGTTCCATATTAAATATGTACAAATTTGAATGCAACAATGAAACCAAATTTGGCACCAGTTCATGAAATTGATCTGAATGCCCAATGTGTATTAAATGGTAAATTATAGTTACGGGGCCTGCCCTCATAAATTCATTTATCATTACACAGGTCAACAGGTCAAAATCATCAGAGACAAGTTTATGTGGGTTTTGTAGTATTTTTCATGCTGTGTTTAGTTTTTTCCCGCACATACCGTTTTTGTGATGAAACTAGTTCTATATTGCAGGATAGTTGGTATAAGTAGCATATAATCATCATATGCTAAGCGTTTTTGAAGAAACAGTAGTAGCTGACTGACACTGATCATTATATCTATGCCACAGTGTGCGCCTCTCTGACTTTGCACTGAAAATATTGAAACAACTTGATTGGTGCCTGCGTTTTGCAAGTCTATTGCAAATCTGATATTGCTCATAATTTAAAAAGTTGATGTGTGCTGTGGTTTCTGAGGATTTTGTTGACCTGTGTTATTATAATCAGTCTCATTAGTATTATCACATCATGAATATTACAATCTTTCATTTCTAACTAAAAATTGGAGGTTGTTTAACAAATGGGTCTTTTTTAATAAAGATTTTAGCACCAACAAGTATTAGAATGAAATCAAGGCAGCATGGGGGAAATAAATCAAACTGATACGAGAATATTTACAGTACTGCAAGGAGCCATTGAGTAATTTGATGAGTAAAGGAGTGACTGAGCATGTGCTGTGCATGTCTGTGTGAACGAGGGAGAAGAGAAATGAGAATGATAAAGAAAGAGAGCTCGTGCATTTTGGTGCACACATGGGAGAAAGGGAATGGAAAAATGGCACATAAACACATCCATGTACCTTTTACAGCACTATGTGGTTCAACCTCACGTGATTAGATATTTTGCACATTTTTAACGTTTATTCTGTCGTCCTCACAAAGTTTCTATGGAAATTTGGTGGGAAATTTGGAGTGGGAATTGCATCCAGTCGCTGCTGGGAATCGTCCAATTTATTCAGTTCCAGGGATGAAGCTTAAGCAGTTGAAAATGAAGGACATCTTTACTGAAAGCCACAGAAATGCCTGTCACAAGATTGGCCCTGTTGATGGCTTGACTGAAAGTTAAACTGAACTTAAGTTACTGAAATTAAACAAGGCCTTTGTTCCCTATTTGGAACAAAGGTGGCTTCCTTATCTTCTAGACAAAATGAGGTTGACCTGGTTTTATAAACCTTTACAACAGACTCTGCCCCTAAGAGCAGACTCTAGTACACTAGCTTTGGTGGGATGCTTGCATTGTGTTTCTAGTGGTGTTTGATGGCATGTGTACCTACAAAGTGAATTAAATAATTTTTAGGGTCACAGAACAATGTGATATGATCTACAATGAAACCAGATATCATTCATCAGATTGTCCACATTTTGTCTTAAAAAGTTCATAAAGTTTTAACATGACCTTTTACTCCACAGTCTATACAGTCCATTAATGTAAACCAAGCATCAGCCTTTTTGAATTCTCTATTCCCAAGACAGTAAACCCAAGACATTTCAATACATTCACCTATTCAGTCTTTATCAGATTAGTCCCACCCATCTACAATGAAGTTATTAAGACTGTTTTGTCGTGACCTCTTTTTAAACGAGGCACAATATGGAGTAGCCACTCTGAAGATAATTCATTAATACCGCTTTTAAACAAATTTGCTTAATTCTAAAGGATAAAATAAGGTTGGAAATGGTTTGAAAAATGGCATCTGTTTTTGGGACATAAAACCCTATAAATGTCATTAGTGTACCTCAAAGGATATTCTTGTAACTCACACTCTACAAAATGAAGGATCCTCTAGGGATTACTTATTGAAATAAAAGTCCTTTTAGAAATCATTCATGCTTCAAAGATCAAAACACTGGGTTTTTCTAAGAGCAGATGGTCCACCTCAAGGTTCTTCAAAGAAGGAAAGGTAGAGGTTCCAGGAGGTACTCTTATGGTTTCTGCTGTTGAGACAGTTTGAAGAAAGCCTTTGTTTTCAGCATGTACCACCCCTGACCAACAGGCCGCATGAGCTGCCAAATGAGAAGAAACAATTTGAAGTTGTACCAAAATGTCAAGAGTCTATCAATATTTTCCATCCTTTTCACAGAGAAAATATTATAATTGTCTAATTTAATCATCATCATATTTCAGGCACAATGGCGGGGAGCCTGGGCGCATCTGCTAGGGCAAATTAATGCCAGTCATGCATGAGGTACAGGATGGGCCCGGAGACGAAGTCTCACACCCCTGAAGAAACGCCCCATAGAGAATTAAAGAGGAACTCAGCTGGCGGGTATTATGGGGGAGACTGTGTGGCCACGGTACTTGAGAAGCAGCGGGGATATTTGAAGGGACAGATCCCTTTAAAGCCAGCTAGTAATGCCATTCTATTTCTTTGGCTCTTGTTTTTTGTTAATTAAATACATAGGCCAAGTAATTGTGCAACATGGAGAAACAAATTAACTGAAATTTGATGTAAGCATGAAAAAATATGTTTCAAAACAAACTGTTCACACCCCACTTCACCAATGTACATATATCCACCTATTAGTGAGTCTATATGTGTATAACTATGTACACTGCTGGCCCTGAGTAACAAATTTCATTCTTCCATGTTCCAACAGGTTGAATGACAATAAAGATGCTTGAATTTGAACTACTTTCAGTTGAGCACAATAGAGGACAGTTAATCAATAAAGAGGTCATTTACATTTATTTTTAGAGGCTCAGTAAAATAGTCTGTTTTCTTCTAAATGACATAATAAAAGACAACTAACATAAAGAAAAAAGTAGCTCCTCTAAAACAGTAACAATGATGGCTGTGTCCAGGAGAGCTGTGTCAGGACAGCGGGTTTGACAGGACAACGAGTCTTTCTGATGAAGAGAAACTTTTATTGGTATTATCTGAAAGCCACCACCATCATGCTGGGCAAAACAACTCAGCTTCACGGACAAATTGCGAGCGATCAGGGAGGGTTGTTTGTGAGGATCTGTCTGACGCTCTGCTCCTGACAGGGCTGGTTTGGAGGATGGATCACTGAGGCAGACTGAGTACCTCTGACATCTCCTCAGCCATATCAGCTGGACCCTTCAGCTTGTCCATGTCTGACAGCAATGCCCGGCGAGAGAAGCTCCAACTGGGTCCCCAGAGGTGGAGGAACGCAGAGTGCTAAATCAGAGGTCAACAAGTAAGGGCAAGCAGACATGTTGGAGCAACGTATGCTCGTCATGCCTGTGTATAAATGATGTCAGCCTCATAAACTACTTCATTTACATAGTCATTAATGTTTAGCTCCTAAATCCATTTCAGGAGGTTAATCTCATTCTGTTGTATCGGCAACTGGACTACTGTTGCTCTCTCACTCTAGAGCCTTTTTTTTTTTTTAACCGAAAGGATTGTAAATAAAATTTAAAAATCCCTTCCTATACCGATAGACACTGGATAGATTAAGAAGTTCCATCACAGTTTGAGAGACTGGGGAGGGTTGTAAAAATGGGGAAATTTGTTACAAAATAAGCTACACGGGTAATGCTACTACTGTTCACATCCGTCCTCCTCAGCTTACAGGAGAAGGCTTCTTTTTACAACTAAATCCGATTATGATGCCAAATTTCCATATCTGGATAATAGCTTGCTCAACAGTCATACTAATGTCAACCTGAAATTTGAGCACACTTTTCTTCAGTAACTTCCAAGAGAAATAGGGTGTTTAGATGGGAAATATTTGTGGGCAGGACGTAATTTCTTTCTCATAATTTAATGAAAAGTGGCTGTTCTGAGAAGAAATTGGTGTCAGCCCGAAATGGTCTGCAGAAGCTTGAACAATGGTTGCCAGTACGAAAGAACTGAAACATCAGAGGGATGGTTATTTTACAAGTGATCCAAAAACTGAAAGAGAAAGTGAGAGTGTGGATCCAGTGAGGAGAGTAGAGAAGAGGGTTGTCTGGGCTATAGCACAACATAAAGTAGGGACACTGACTGAAAACTACCTGAACCCACACATACAAAGTTAAATATGTTTTCATGTAGACTAAGAGGTTCATTGTGTTTTTCCTGTTTTAATCATCATTATTATTTCATAATGTCATAATGTAAATGTGCCTAATTTTCATTCTGCAATCCCTTGGCAGGTTCTATATAATTAATTAGAATGTGTGCCAACACAAAAAGAGTGTAAGCGAGCAGTTTTTTCAGACTCAGTTTCTATAAATGAACCATGGACTGGGGCCGCGGAGACAATAACATGTTTTAAAACTGTCTCTTTTTTTAATTGAAGAAAAAAATATTGAAATGGGTCCTTTAAAACAAGTATTAGTTACTGAAAAAGAGCCATTTGATGATGAGGTACTCACTGCATTGTGCAGACCACCGTAATGGCAGTGTTTCTCATGCGTGGAGGGTCAGACATAGATAGACTGGGCTAAGGTGAGGGAAGATGAGACACAAAGGTCTAAGACGAGAGAAGCCTAGTGAACTAAATGAAGGTGGGGCAGAAGATGAAGACGATCCAAAGGAGTAATGGAGACAGCAAGGGTGAAAATGGCAGCGTTGCGTATCTGTGCAGATCGATGCCGACAAACCCACTGGTAATGAGCTGCTGATCCTGGTAGGGAGTGTGCGCGCCTAGCCTGGTGTGGGAACACACCCCCGCTGCTCGTCCACTATTGATTCAAGTCTGATTCACCCACATTCACCCACACACACTCAGCCCAAACACGGCGGACTTGGGGAGACATCGATTAACAGCTAGAAGGCTGGGCAACGAGGGGGCAGAGCAGATAGCAGGAGGTACACACGAGAGCTAACAAAAGACGACTTAGGAGTTGCTTGTGTTTGTTTTCCGAATTTGTCAAAGGACTGTTACTCCGAGGTGCAAATATATGCTTTGAAATCCTCCGAGGAGCCCTCTCTGCTTTTGATGTATGTGTATTCGTGCTCAGAATCCACCGAGACAGCACTGTAGCACTATCTGCAATTAAATTGGAATTTAATGATGCTCAAGAGAAACCGGGTAGGGTAAAGATTTGAAAGTGAGAAAAAGAAACCGAATCTTCTTTTAACATAAGACAAGTGTTTCTTATTTATAGAAGCTTTATACAAGTTCAAAGTGTAGACGTGGTACAAAAGACTATGAAACGAAAGAATGCTGCTTTACAAAATTGCTTACAGACAAAGCAGATTTCACGGTGCAGGGATTATCAATGGCCCAAAGAAAAAAGTATTATTTGCAGGTTAGAAATAGCCTGAAAGCAAGCGAGAAGCAACATGTTCTACGCTGACTGCCATGGCCTGTATTCGCTTTGATCATGAGCTCCTGTCTACAGACTAGGATCCTTGAAGTGATACGTCAGAAAGAATGAGTACATGACACGTCCACCAAGAGCTGAACATCTGGTGAGGAGTCAGTTCAAGGTTTTATCTCATCTTAGCTCAAACAAATGAGGGAGATGATCTATTCTACTGACACCAGCAATGATAGGGTCTACTCAGAGGTCAGGGATATTTCAACTTAGGAAAGCTCATCCATCCATCATTGTTTGTTGGATACAGAGAGAATCATTAGGTGCATACGTTTTTTGATACTAAAACATTAAGAGTTCAATAAGCTCATTAAAACCCGGCTGTCTTTATTTTGCATGACAATCAAAAGTATGATACTGAAGCCTCAACTCGACCTATACCTGCAACTTTGACATGATGTACTGTTATTTATTTTTGGTTTATTTTTTGGATGCTGGTAGGGGAGTCTCACAAACAGACAGACCAAGTTTCACCAATTGTAAATAACATACAGATGTGAGATGACTGCCGTGCCAACTCCCCTTCTGAACTGACAGAAGCGTCAAGACTTTTCGTGAAACAGTGATGGATTGATGTAGCCAAAATTTTTTTTTTGTAGCTGGCTTGGTACAGGGGTCCCTTGAGTTACGACTCAGATCCATTCCTTCGACAGTGATGTAACCCGAATTTTGGTGCTAGTCAAAACGCACCCTAGCCTAAGTCACTTACTGATCCCTACACAGATGTAAATTCATAAAAACACAGGAAAAGGAAAACTCACTCATATGCCACGTTATTGTGCATTCCTCAACCGCACGTAACCAAACTAGTTCGCCCACGTAGTCCATAAGTATGACGGTAACAGTGTAAGAGTGGGAGTGGGTGTGGGAGTGAGTGGTGTAACCCGAGGAGATTAAATGTCCTGATTAAAATGTTTTGACTATGTCAGCAGTTTCTGTAAAACCATATGCTAATAAAGAAATAAATCATTGACCAGGATTGACCAATACCCAATCCCTTACTGCTCAATGCCAGTCCTCCTGTTATCATAGCTCAATATACTCCTGCCAGTTCTGCACTGTATGTGATTTGTGTGTTTTCTTATCTGTCCAGGTCATCACACTGGGTCATAATGTTTCCATAATAAAGGCATTTCAGACTCTTTGGGAATTTTAAACAGTTCCACCTTAGGGAGCCTTCTGGCCATTTCATCCATAGGAAACCTAGAAACATGTAGTACACAGCATTTACATTTGAGAGCGAGCAGGAGATACAGTACACATAATATATTCCTTTTCAATAAAAATAACATACAAAAAAAATGCTCGCTAGAAACCAAACCCAAACCCTGATGTTGTTTGTGAAAAATTAGCCCAAACCTGATATACTGTCACACCCAATCAGGCTCAGGTAGGCAAAGGACAATGGGTGCTGAAGGACAATATGGTGCTGAATGCTACACTGTACAATCCCATTTCACTGTTTATCCTCCCTTTAGAACAGATGTATAATGAGGCGGTCTGAAGGATTGTTAGAGTAAATTTAGCAGTAACCAATTGAACCACTTTCTTTGTTCACTGTGTGGACAATAACAAGTGTTTCACTCTTTTACCCCACAGTTTTGTTTCAAATACTCAGTTCTGGTCCTGGTTCTGCACGCTATCAGTCTCTGAGGTGTCTGCAGAGTTGCCTTTGTTTAGTGAACTTCCATAGTCTCAGAGGAATGTCTCACATGCACAACCCACTGGTGACATCACATATGCACGCTGACTATAAATCACCATTAAGGAATCAGCCATGAAGGCCAGCACACTCTCAAGGTTCTGCTAAGATGCATCCTCGGGAGGGTCCGAAACATAGAGGACAACGCTCTTTCACTCACGCTCAGATGCCCCAGATAACCACTGAAGTCTGTTTGAAGATGGTATATGTCAGCAGGGATCTTGAAGCACATACATGTAAAGTACTTTGTGAAGGTCATGGACACACATCAAGGTTTCAGAGCCTGGCTGGGAGTTTTTTTTCGATTATCTCTGGATGGAATACAGCTCTTCCCGATTCCATTTTAACACACAAGAGTGCACACATACACACTTCGCTTTACTAGAAACAGTTACCCGGTACTTCAACTCACTAGTCACGTTATAACCACCTACTATGTAAGTGTGCAGCTAAAGACTACACACTTTATCAACCGCTTTTAACCGCGTTGACTGTAGGTCAGTTTCTGACTACAGAACAGCTGTTGACCAGACATTAGTTGAGTCGTGGGCCAGTAATCAATTGTAGTAGCATGGTAAGTTGTGTTCTGTTGATATGAGCGTATCAGACATGGCAGAGAGATTTTACATGTAAGAATCAGTGCTAGTTTGAGAGCAGACCAGGAAATGTGGCACCGTAATAAAAAACTGACCATTGATGAAGAACTAGAGGATGGCTAACACAAAGTGTGCATCAGTGGTGGAGCTACAAGGTAGGGTATTTTAGGTAGGTATTTTATAACTTTTCATCAGAGGTCAACCCTCAGGTCCTTGTAGGCCCTCAGAGAAGGTCTAAAGATTCTTGAGAGTTATACATGTCATGTCTGTCATGTTAAGTTTTTATCCAATAGTTTATTTACGGTGTCCAAGTATGTTAGTAACACAGTATTACTAAACTACTTTTTGTTAGCTTTTGATTGGAAACAACAGGGTTCAGCTCCATTTTTGGCTAAGCAAATTTTACCACTGGTTAGTTTTACCACTGGTTAATAATTAGGAAGTGACAGAAGAACCAAACCAATTGCAAGACTCTCCGCTGCAGAAATCACTCAAGCAATGTGTAAATGTTAATATGTCCATAAGTACAAATTCTAATAAGTTTCAAATCTTTATTTATTCTAAAATGGGCTAAAAATCGTTCTTTATATTATATATTGTTTTTCGAATGTAGTTACGCCACAGTATAACATTATGAAACTACAGCTTTCTTGTCAGTGTTATTGGAGCCCATGAAAACATTTAGTTATCAAAGCGCCACCTGCGATTCCCAAAAGATAAAAGAGCCTCCAGATGTTTCTTTGCTGCTCATGAGCTAAAGTATGAGAATTTATTTGACGGCATTAGCATGAACCACTTTGATAAGGGAGAGAGCGAGGAAAAAGAGAATGAGTGTTGGAACAAATGGCGCAGTGCGTGCTGGGATAGGAGCTCAGCCTGGCCACAGAGATTGGCTGTCACACACAGATCTGGCCACCGTTAATTGCTTTGGCAAACTGTAATCGAAACAGTCATGCCAATAAAGCATTGCTGAATTGAATTAGATGAGAGGCTGGAAGCGTGAGTAATACACAGTATTGTGGTGGCGAGAGCCACGTTTGGCACATTTACCAAACACAAACGATCTCACAGACACTCACGAATACACACACACACACACACACACACTGAGACCCATGAGAATGGGGGCTGTCAGATGTAGCTTACACACTGCCTTTGCTGTAAGCTTGAGACAAGGGCCCTACTGTTGCCATACTCTGGCATTCTCACACACATACACACATACACACACACACACACACACACAAACAAACAAACACACCCCAACAAACTTCCATTCATTTATGATTATTATGCTGAGTAAGACTGTTAAATATAAAGCCTTTCATTTAAATGGGTGTCCTAGTACACACACACACACACACACACACACACACACACACACACACACAATGTGTTGTGTATTATCAATAGCTAACAGCTAAATGACCTAACAAGAACTTACACACTGCAGCATATTATTTAAAAGACTTCAGCTGCAGCAATAAAACAATGAAAAGAGCTGCTAGCAACCACTGCTTACATTTCAATGATTTGTACAGCCATAGAAAGCTAACAGAACAATTCATCTATATTTCACAGCTGCACTGTTATAATAAAGTACAGCTTGAACAGAACAGGACAAACAATGATTGAATATCTTGCCTGTATGTCTGTAACAAGCTCCAAATGTCCATACACAACTACTAGCTTAGTGCTAACCTTGCTAACATAAAAAAAAATTTGTTTATGTGAATTATTTCTGTATTAAACATTGCTATTTAATGGCATGCTCATCATTTTCCTGTGTCTGACTCTCAGTATAAATAAAATTTAAGTAATTAATATTTGTGTTGATGCCGTATTTTACAAACTCAGCCAGACATACCCACCCTTACTTGTACCAGGCACAGACTGCTGGGAGACGGAGTTAGATATCACAGAATTCAGTCGAAATGGAAAATGAATCTAGGCAACATATGTCAGAGCACGACACTAACACAAGTGAGCTCTATCATCATTCGGGGCAGGATTGAAGTCCTCACATGTCGGAATACCCAATAACAAAAGCAGTGTCACCAGCTGTGTATATGTAACCAGTTCATGGTATTCTTTGATGTTCATAAAAGCCTAATTACTCAATGAACTACTTCATAACAGAATTACTTTACTACTCCTTTTATTATCAATGTACTAATTTCCAAATATATCACAATTGCACTATAAAAAAATAATTCAAACATGGTACCCATGCCCTTGCCCATGTAGCCCAAACAGTGTTTGCAGGTATGCGTCCCTGTTTTAATTGGGAACAGGGGCAGAAGTCCTTTCTGTACGATTAGGCAGCCGAAGACAGGCTGTATGAGGCCCGGGATGTGTTGATCTCTGGGGAGGGACACTGCTGCTTCTGATTGTCTGACACTCAATTTCAGCATATTCACTTCCAGCAGACCGCTGCTTTCTCTCTCTCTCCCTCTCATTGTGTGTCACACACACACACACACACACACACACTCAAACACCCGTTCAGGCTCCAACATGGCACCAGGATTTATTCCAACCCAATGATCCGGAGATGCCACGGAACCCAGCACCAGGGCTGCGCCGCAGGATTTGCGTGTGTTTGTGTGTGTGTGTGTGTGTGTGTGTATGTGTGTGTGTGTGTGTGTGTGTGTGTGTGTGTGTGTAGTGCAGTGAAACAAATCAGAATGCAAAAGAAGTAACAGTCATTCATTAGTAGAGGCTATAGGAGTGAGAAGGAGATATATATAAATATATCTACAAAGGGAGAGAGAGAAAGAGAGAGAGAGAGAGAGAGAGGGAGGCTCAGGGAAGATAAAATGAAAGGAGAAAAGGAAAGTGTGAGTGAATGAGTTCTTGCGAAAGCAGTAAAACAGCGACTGAGAGACAGATAAGTAGTGCAGCATTACCCCTAGGGGGCTCGTTTAGTAGCAGAGAGGAGGGTGTCTCATGATGCTGTCATGATGGTGCACATGTGGGACATGTTTTCTGAAACGTGGCTGAAAGCACATCAGTGTTCCGACATCTAGTGGCCCTCCCAGAATAAAAGCTGTTACTGTAGCAAAGAGTTGCTGACTCACAATTAGTATCCTTGGCTTCAGAAGAAAAGCTGGATAAGCCAGTGTCTACAAACATTTAGTGAATTATTAACGGTTACATGGTTACATTGCTCTGGAGTCTTACTTACGTATTTCGGTCTTCTGTGATTTCAATATTGCCAAGGTCAGTATCACAATAGATAGATGAACATTTCTGTCCATTCTGTCTATGCAATAAAAACATGTGGCTTTCACAGAAGGCACTGCAGATCAACAAATCAGAGGGTGGTTGCCTTCACACTCATCGGGATACACTTTCAATGACACACTTCAAAGCTTTCATTCAAAGTCCACCTGCCCCTTAATCTCCGGTCCTTGCCTCACTCACAGACCCCTGACACTCGCTAAGCTCCATCACTCACTCTAACCTTATTACCACCGCAGGCGGTGTGAATCACTGCATACGCCATGGGCCAGATATACTAAAAACATGCCAAACCTACTGACTCCGGTTTGCATCATGACTGGGACCTGCCGTTTAATATACGTCATGTGCAAATCAGTTCACTTGGATAGAGGGTGGTACAAATCCACTCAAAGTGCAATTCTACCAACTGCAGACAGAGGAAAAGTGATAGAGAAAGAAGAATATTTGTATGAAAAGTGGGAAGATGGATAAGGTACATATCATGTCATCTGTTAAAAAACGAGCAGTTTAAGTCACTAATAAATGCATTGAAACAAGTTGTTTTAGAGGTCATTTAAAAATATCAGTCACAAAGGCACAGTAACAAAAACAGACTTTTAATTTTAAGGGATAGTGGGAGTAATAGTTTGTGTAAAATGAAATATAATCCAAAAAAGAATTCAGAAGGGGGGTGATAATATACAAGACATATGTGGCCTATATAAAGCCTAAAATTACATGTAGTTCCTAGAATGTCTTACTTAAAAGACTGTGCTCGCTAACTTTGCTGTGAGGATTTGCTTGCATTCAGCCAGAAGGGCATTACTAAGGTCAGGTACTTGATTCGTTCCAGATCACAGAAGCCACTCTAACTCCTGCCAAATGTACTGGACAGAGCTCCATCATTCCAGTAAATGGAGTTCCACTCCTCAGCAGCCCAATGCTAGAGGCTTTGTACCTCAGGGTGGGTACCCTTGTGCTATATGAGAGCGCTCCATTCTATTGGCTGGTACATTCATTTTAGGTGTGAAATATTACTGTGAGTAACATGCATTTACAGCATTTATCAGCGATTTCCATTCCATAACTACAGGGGATAGACTCCCTGGAGCAACTTGAGGTTAAGGGTCTTGCTGGTGTAATGCTGAAGGTAGGATTCAAAACAGTGACCTCTTGATCCAGAGCTAAGTATCCTACTCACTAGGCCACCACTACCCCCATCTGCAGTTTGTAATGTGTACAGACATACATGTACTTACATAGGTTTATATTTACATATGTATATTATTTGTATAGTGTTTTTATACTATACTGCTGTGTATGGCTTTATACAAGATTATACAAGTTAGGCATGCACAACTGAACGTCTGTGTCATATCAAAGTAGCAGAACTCACTAATTAGAAGAGCTGTCTGGATGTATAGTGTATCTGACTATAGTCAGTTTTAAATTCATTAAACCGGAAAATAAGGGTGGGCTGCAAGGGTGAAACTGGAATGTACGTTTCCAGAAGACACGACAGACAAACAAAGAGAGTAAGCCTTGGACATTGTTAGCCTTAGATAATCCTAGCAAAGCAATAAGTCCTAGCAACAGATCCAGCAGACCAGCACAACTTCAGTTTGAGTTGGAGTTCAGACTTCCCACACAGCACCCAGGCAGTGCACTGGACTGAATCTGAACACCCTCCAGTCAGCCCACACACACTCCACACAACTCCCACACAGCTCAAGCTCGCTCTGCTTCATCACAGCGTGTGTGTGTGTGTGTGTGTGTGTGTATGAGAGAAAGAGGTTCCTTCAGTATGGTGAGGCTGGAGGTCAGGCCTTACTGGGGATTTTTTTGTTTTTATTCTCATATCAAGAATCCACATAGAGAGTTCACTTTTACACAAATGCACACAAAGACAAGGCCTTCAGAGAAAAAAGACCAAAGAGAGATGCTTTCACACATACACACACATATACACACACACACTTGAATCCAATATACATGCAGTATATTTACATTGTGATGTTTTCCACTATGTGTATAATTTGCCATAAATAAAAAAAGAGACTATGTCAACAATATTATTACAAAAATTGCTGTAAGGTAATATAAATAAATGTTATTATTATTCATGAGCAGCAGTAGCATTCTGTTGTGTTTTTATTGCATTTTTGTTGTTTCAACTATTTTGGCCTTCTGCAGTATGGAAAACATAGTAATCTCATAGATAACAAATAAACCCAACAGTCCTAACGTGCACCTTCTGCCTCAGAGCTCCGGTGCTTGCAGTGCCCTGGTGGGCAATCCTCCTGGAGCGCAAGACAAAGACATATTTATCTTTGCCCCAATTAATCAAATGATGAATGAAAAGCCCTTCCATTCAGCAGCAAAAATTCAGTCTGACTTCCCCGCGGGGTCTCGACTCCTGGGACCTTTCCTTCCGTTTCACATCTCATTCCATAACTTCAAATTCACCAGGGCAAAGATACGTATCCCTCTGGGTGGCTTTGAAAGGAATACTTTATGCAAACAATCTGGTGTGCACACTTTAGCCCTGAACCTGAATATATTTAATCAACCAAGACATTTTTGATGTCTGAAATGAAGAAGCTATCGTAGCTGACAAGTAACTTATATCTAATATTATTACCAATACTTATATTTGTATCAATCCCAATACTTAGATAATTTTATTTATGCTACATTCCGTAATGTGGTGCAAAAAGACAAATAACAACCTAAACATTTTCCTGAGTCTCCAGTTTATATAATAAGCGAGGAGCTATTGCTACAGAGCAGGAGCCTTTCATCAATCCCTATCTAGCATCAACCATTATGTTAGAATGCATTAACGATGCATAAATACCACAAGCAGCACCATTAGTCCAGGAACTTATTGATTTTTCATATTGAACAGTCAAGAACTGGTACAAATGTAGTATTGTCTCAATACCCATCCCTACTTTTCGCATTATCCCCGTTGCTTTGGTGCTAAAGCTAAATAGGGGACCTTTAGACACCAAACATGTTTTAGCTGATAAACTTCATTTGAGGCAATTGGGGGAAAGGGAGACTGGATGAATTTGATTTGTCCTATAATCAGTGTTTTAATTAAGCAGAGACAGCTTAAAGCCCCTGCATTGACAGTGATATCAGTGTGTTTTTAAGGGAGAGTTAATGTTGCATTACGTTATCTGTGGCCCATTCTCTGCCTGTTGCTACCGAGCGAGATAGAGCGCGAGAGACCCGTCCCGTCACTCTTGACAGCAACCCTAATCTGTGCTCCCAATTAATTGTAAGACGACTGGAATTCCCATTGTCCCGGGATACAGCCCTGACAATGGAGATTTGCCGGCCGTGATTAAGAAGCTACACGAAAACCTCTCGTTCTGTCGCATGACTGGCAACTTTAATTAAGTCTTGGGCTCCACTTTTTCTTAACACCCACAAAAGCGCTGCGTGATGAAATACTGAAAGGGCCAAGAGCGAGAGAGAGAGAAAGAGAGAGAGAAAGAAAGAGAGAGAGAGAGAGAGAAAGGGTGAGAGAGAAAGAGAGAGAGAGAGAGAGAGAGAGAGAGAGAAAGAGAGAGAGGGAGAGAAAGGGAGAGAGAGAGAGAGAGAGAAAGAGAGAGAGAGAGAGAAAGAGAGAGAGAGAGAGAGAGAGAGGGAGAG
>JBBPDB010112539.1:0-19606 GCA_037974465.1 Brachypetersius altus
CACCCTCTCTATTAATACATGTATATATATAGTACATGTATATATATATAGAAAGAAAGAGAGAGAAAGATATGATGAGATTAATGTCATTGAGGTAAATAGTATCTATGATGAGCCTACTAGGTCATACATGTATCGACGGCAGTGGCGATTTCTTTGAGACAAAAAGCGAGTGAGTGAGTCAAATGTAACTGTGGGGAATGAGCAAATATAGCCTAAAGTATAAACAAACCAAAATCCTTCATTTTTGCTACAGCTGTTCTTGAGACAGTGAGTTGCAATGCATTGTGACTGAAATGTCACAAAATCTGGTGTGCATCCAAAAAGGTTTGAACACGACCATGGCATTGGCTACTGTAGTGCTAAATTTTTGCATTGATGCCATACAATTCTGTGAGTTTGGGCAAAGCTACTGCCCAACCCCTCTTTACCATGGACCCACTTATATAACAACACAAACCTCTCGTTCCATTATTAGTCTTGTGGGGACTACAAGCACAGCACACTTCATAGTAACTGATGAAATCCAAGTATTTTTGACCAAAAATTGATGGAAAAAAACAAACACTATAAGATCACAGTCACAACAGAAGCAATCTATCATACATCCAGAAGAAACTGCTTTGAATGGAAGAGTCAGGTCAGGGTGCCCTCACTTAAGCAAGCTTTTAAGTATATTGAAAAAGCCTCAGGTTGTTTTGAAAGTTATTATGAATCATTATTCCTCCGTGTGTGTTTCGTGGTGAAATCCGATATTAATGGTGAAGAAGCTTATTATTTTCTTCTGCTCTCTGGTGCATGGTGACATAGCCATTAATCAGGAGAGGTTTTCTCAGCACGCAAAAGTCATGACAACGGGACGGAGAGTCATGGGGAAAATATTTTTAAATATGGTATGATGAATGGAGCTTAATACCATCAAGGATATGAAAAAACAAGGATTTTTATTTGAAGATTTACAAACTCATATTTGCGTATTTAATCAAATCAAGTGAAGTTACATATTGTCACTACAGGAGCAAAACACTGTATTTCCATTTTTTTCAAGTAAAACCCATGTTTCTGGTTTCTATTATATTCATGTATGGTTCCCCCAAAAAAAATCCAAAGAAGGTGCATCTTTAACAATAACACTACTTGCTTGAAGCTGTCCAAAATCCAACAATTTTGTTCGTTCCTGCATTTTTTCAGGTATATACCAAGCACACATAACTTGACATCTATAGGACGGCTAATGTTAAATACCTCTGACAAACATTTAATTACCTCCTTCCAGAAGTTTTATTGTATTTCCATTTTACATTGAAAATTCAATATAAGTATTTACGTTTACGGCATTTAACAGACGCTTTTATCCAAAGCAACTTCCATTCCCTACCTACAGGGGGCAGTCTCCCTGGAGCAACTTCGCGTTAAGGGTCTTGCTCAGGGACCCAGTGGTGGTGTGCTGAAGGTAGGATTCGAACCCATGACCTCTTGGTCTAGAGGCAGGTATCCTACCCACTATGCCCGGGTAGCAACTATTTAGCCTTTGAGAGCTGTAATGCTTTTGTGATGCCTGCGATTAATTCACTGTGAAACCAGAAGACAGAAAGATGCATCAGGCTGACTAAATATTTGCTGGAGTCGGGCTAGTTTTAACATAAGTTGGCAGTAGTGTGTTTCTGGCCAAACAGAACACCATGAGACAAATGGGTCGAGCCTCGAGTGTTTTGAAGAACTGGAGACAAACCAGTTCTGCCTTGGATTCACAAACATCCCAAACACAAGCTTTTGGAAGTGACAAAAGGGACTAGAGGCAGTGGGGAACAAGGTGGCCAGCAAAAGAGAAAAGAAACAGGATCAGATAAAGGCAAGAAAACTGGAAACACGAAGAAGGCATGCTGTCTGTGTGTTCAACTTCAGCGTGATTAACTTGCGTGTGACACTTTTGTGATAAAATGCGATTCTCAAATTATCTAGGTAACTTAACACGACCCCAAAGCTGAAAAACCTGAGATGGTATGGAAAATGCAAACCCAAAAAAATAGTTCTTGCACTTTGCCTTTTATTTAAGTGCATACATCCCAGATTTTTCATAGTTTGTCTGCTAAGCTTCAGTTCATTTGAAAGCAGCAGACCCTAGTCTTGGCTGTTCTTGTGATGGTGCTCAACAGAACCTTTTTTTTCTTTTTAGTGAGTGTGATAAGCCATAAGTTTACATTCGTGGCTATGGGAGCACAGTAAATGTAGAAGAACCTCAAGCTAAACCATAAGACCTGACAGACCTGACTATGTAACAGATACAGCTACAAACAGCAACACTGAGGGAATGTGGAGAGACTTGGTCTCTCCACATTCCCTCAGTGTTGCTGTTTGTAGCTGTATCTGTTACATAGTTACATCAAGTTATGCCAAGGAAACTGGCCTTGAACTTTGTTAGAAGTATGTCTGCATGTATTACAGTTTTGTTTCCCCCTTACGATGAGTTACAGTAGACATGTTACATTACATTAGTTTCACAGATGCTTTTATCCAGTAACTTACCATTTGAGGAATCTCTTCTCAGATAAAAATTCACATAAGACAAATTTAAACACAAGCTTATGTTTTCAAGGGATCATACTCTTTTCCAAGACCCCAAAGGCTGGACATTAACAGTAACCGACCGTGCACTTTAAACTACAGTGCCTGGTTCTTTAATTAGGCCTGGCTCCATCTGACTGTTATTCTTTGTATGTAAACATTTTAGCAATTAGTGCCTGGTTAACTTTGGGCCTTGGTGAAAGTCTGCCAGAAACCAACCAATGACTTGCAGACAAATGGGACAAGGTTTTTTTTGGAAGTTACTGCCACACACATATATATTAGGGCTGTAACGGTACATGTATTTGTACCAAACCGTCAGGGTACATGGGTCACGGTTCGGTACATGATGTCTTTCGGAGAATACACGGTACGACGGAGAAGACGCGATTGAAGTAATATGGAATCACAGTGGGACTAAAAAGCGCAAGTAAATCATAAACCTGGGTCATAGTGTGGTGCAATAGTGCCACCTACTGGCGTAACTCTTCTGCTGCCTTACACATACATGAAAATACAAGCAAGAGTGTGTGTTTACTGGTTAATACACTGCTGTTTATTTAAAATAAACGAAAACAAACCAAGACCCATTCTTTAGAACTTTTTGTTGTTTAACTTTGCTGTATTGTGAACCGCACTGAACCGTGACCCCAAAACTGAGGTACGTACCGAACCGTGACATCTGTGTACCATTACACCCGTAATCAGAGCTCACCCTGAGCAGCTGTTTGAAGACATGTTAAATCAGTAAAATCTAGAGCTCCTGCTTGTTTGGAGTGAAAACCCACAGCCATTGTGGTCCTTTACAGAGAGTATTCAAGTGATGGTGACTGTCAGCTACCATTCTTTATTATCCATGTTAGCAGTGTTGGTTGAGCTATTACTTTGTTTGTTTAACAAACAAATAAAACAAAACAAATAAAAGTAACGATTAATATTAGTGTTGAAGTTGTCTGTGTACATCTTGTCTGTGTGTGTGTAGGAGGTATAGCGCCTGGCCTGGGTGGCATATCTGGTGCTGTGCAGGTGGTGGATTCTCCTCTCCTGAGACAGCAGATTGATGTTCAGAGACTCGCCATCAAACATCTGAAGAATGAAAACTACAGACTTAAGGTGACCAACACCTCACAGACACACAAATACAGCGTCAGTAAATATGAAGTTTATTGGAACTCTGCAAATTGGTCAATAAAAAAACAGTTACAGACAAAATTAGGTTTCAATATTATTTTGAAATTAGATTATGTTTATTAAATGAATCTTGCTTCATCAAATGTGAAATTGGGTTTGGTGAGAGCAGTTGATGTGTGAAGAAGAAAAACACACTTCTTGAGGCTGTGACTCATCTGTCCTGAGTCAGTTTATGCCCTTCATTTTGGTATTTGTAGTGTTTACTGAAGCAAGTCTAAACAACTTTTTAGAAGCAACATATCTAAACAGAAAATTCCTCTGCTGGACACAAGGCTCAGAGTGATTTTTCACACTGTACACATCATATCATCCATATTCTCAGTTTAATAATATAACCTAATCAAATGCGTCTGATGTAATGGATATAAAGGCAGAAAAGAATCTTTATATGCTAATAGAAATGTGTATTATTTATGAAAGTTATTATTATTTATTATCCAAATGCACCAGTCAATCTACACATCTGGTGCTTCTGCAGTAACGCGCACACACTGACACGCATTACTTTTACACAGTCACACCACATCTCTTGTCTTGCTACAGGAAACATTAGTTGACCTTAACCAGCTCATTGAATCCGCTCGTCAGGAAGTGTTAAAGTGAATTTGACATAATAGATCATTTAAATTGGATTATAAGCAAAGCACCAGATAAACGAGAAGAACAGCCTGCTGTGAGAGATACAATCCCTCACTTTCATACATCGTGCATCCCGTGGGTCTAAACTGTAATTTCCATTCGGTTGTTGCTTAACCTGCTGTTCCCCTTCATCCCTAACTGAATGTCTCTGAACGACTCAGAATCACTTTAACCTTTTTGTTTTGCCTTAACTAATAATACTGGTTTCTGGGATGTTGCTAACCATGTTTTTTACCCTCAGGCTGAGAAGATGAAAGCCCAGCTGGCCTCTCTGCCCCCCCTGAGTGTGCCCAACATGACAGGGGGAATAAAAGAAGGAGTGATGACTGAAGGAAATTCAGGAAATCTGTACCGCAAAACTGATCTGCTGCTCAGCAACCTGCTGAAGATGAGCGCTGGGGTCAGAGTAGTGGACATCACTGGAAAGACAACAGGTATGACCTGAACATTCTTATCTTACATCCTGCATAATTCCTTTCTTATGGGACAGGAGTGTAGAGGCAATTCAGAATCAGATACATACATAATTGCATAATTGTCTATTTAATCTAATTTAAACAGCCTAACAAAATAGCAGTAATAGCTGGATCAAATGTAAATGCTTTTTTTATGCAATGTACTATATTGGATTTCATTAGTGAAGCACAATAACGTTAGTAACTCCTTATTAAAGGTAAAAATTGTTCATCAGAGAGCGATCAGAGAGCCTACCGCCCTCTGATGAACCTACTACTCTCAGTGAACCTCGGCAACATTTTGGGGGGTGAAGTACGAGGGACGTTCAAAAAGTTTCCTCGCTTTAATATTTTGGTTGGAAACGCTGAAGGCTGGAGAAGCTTTAAGGGGAAGAAGATATTCATGTGATGGTGTGAAAGCTGCGGTGTATCAATGGTTGCACACTTTTTTTGCTGATGGCATTAAAAAGTTGGTATGACGCTGGGCAAACTGCAGAAAAGTGATATTTTTGAACAACTTTATAGAATTTGTATGTCCCTCGTAACTAAAGTGCCCATTACAGAATGTCTTGGAAGTGACATTCATATGTAAAAATGACTTCAGGGAACACATTTTAATACATTTGATGTTATTTACTGAATAATTTGGGCTGTGTGAGTTATGGCTCATTCATGTGTATTTATGGTTCAGTATGCACATGCAGAAATGTAGGATAGTTGCCAATCAACTTTGCCAAGGCAAATTTTCAGAAAAGTGCCTTATTTAAGAGTGTGTTCTCTGTGCAGGATGTGTATTTATTCGCAATTAGAAAATCAATAAACCACGTAATTAGTCCTTGGCAAGGAAGCCTGCATTAGTCTGTATATCAGATTTTTTGCAAAACGGAGATTAAAGATATGTAATATGTTGTGTTTTTTGTCCATACTAAAGTCAGTGCAAGTGCTCAGCTGCTGGAGCAGACGGCCAGACTGCAGTCGCTCAGTGATGCTCTGGACAAACTGAAGGTAACAAAAACACACACACATACATAAACCTACAGTACTGTGTCTTACTAAAGTGTCTTACTAAAGTCTTATTAACTGTGCAAATTGTAAGAGACATTTCTCTCACCGTGTGATAATGTATCTTTCTGCTAGTAAAGTAAAAAAAAAAAAAAAAAGTAGTTGACATTTTGTGGGCTGGTGAGGAGAACACAGGTTCGGTTCCAGGTTCCTCCAGCCGTTGTTTGGATTTGTGGAACTCCATCGTTAATTTAATTAAAGACTGACAAACCAGGTTTGTGATGGAAACTACAAGTAATGCTGGACTTCCACACTGATATACTGAACATAACATCACTATTTACTGTAGAATGTTATTTGCTTCTTTTTTATCGATTTATCTAATATATTTAGTAACATTCATGTGAAGAAACTCACTGCTCATCTAAACAATTGTAAATATTTTTGCTGGTGCCTAAGACTTTTTTACACAGTACTGTACATATAATTTCAAATAATTCAACAAGATTTTATATTATTATTCTATTATACATTTTCTCTCTGTTTCTCTCTCTCTCTCACACTGACTCTCTCTCTCTGTCTCTCTCTCACTCTTTCTTTCGTTCTCTTTCTGTCTCTCTCACTGTCTCTCTCTCTCACTGATTCGCTGTCTCTGTGTCTCTCTCTCTCTCACTCTCCTTCTTTCGGTCTCTCTTTCTGTCTCTCTCCCTCTCTCTCTCTCTCTCTCTCTAACAGAACGAGGTGTCAGAGCATGTAGTAAACCAGCAGAAAGGAGCTCAAGTTGGCTCAGATTTTGCCACGTTCCCTTCATTGTCCTTTGTCAAGGTGAGACACCACTTATATACACACACATATATATATATATATATATATATAGTTACAAATTATGCAGCTCTTCAAACTGCAGGTATGTATCTTTCACTTTAATATATTTTCTCTCTACATGCCTGTCTGTAACGTTTTAGGACTATAATCCTCACTGAAGTGAGTCAAGGTTCTTTGAACCAGCAGGTTTTGGACAAAAAAATAGCTATACATATTAATTTTAAGGGCCTATTTAAGGGAAAACTGAATTTTGGTGTAGTTTGTAAACACCATTCGTTCCCCATTCGCAGCCTGGATTGATTTTGAAAAGGGACACAATACAGAGCGGGCAGTCAGAACTGAGGTTATTCACATGTCGATTTAAAGGCACAGAACCAAAAAAAAAGCCCTTACTATTACACAGGCCAAAAACCACCTTAAAATAATTGCATTCTTGGTAAATAACATATTTACCAATATGGGCAAATATATTTCTTAAATAATGAAATCATTTGTAAAAAGTAGTTGTGAGCTGCTTAGAGGAACACCAGTTCGGTTCCAGATTTCACCTTGATCCCTTCAGTCTTTACATGGATTTATGAAACTCCATCAGCTGCTCCTGCGTTAATTTAATGAAGTTTTGAGCTGAAGTTATTTGAGGTATTTGATGACTATGATGTCATGCTGGGCTTCGATGAGGAGTGGTCTGGGAATGATTACGCAAAACACATGAGCATACAAAAATCACTGTTTTACTCTGTCTCTCTCCCTCTCTTTCTGACTCTCTCTCTCTTTTTCTGTCTCTCTCTGTCTGTCTCTCTCTCTCTCACTCTCTCACTTAGGCGGAGGAGGAGAAGAAGAAGTGTGGCACAGTTTTGGTGGGTAAAGTGTTGATCCCTTGCGCTCGTGGTCAAGAGCAGGCGCACTCCCTCATCCTCTCTCAGCACCAGCTTCAGCACGTGCACCGCCTCCTCATGACCTAAACAGCTGCTCATTGGCCGGCCCGGATGAGGAACGGTCTTCTCCACCAATCAGAAAACACCCTTCCACAGTTCCACACCATACTCTGTCACTCTCAGGAACAGGCTATTACACTTCTTCCATGCCAAAGAAAATCCCTTCCACTAAACAGTTGCTTCTGTTTGTACAATCTGTTTTGTACGATCAGCACTTACCATCAAATATTCTGAATGCAAAGACGTCTGAAGCATCGGTTTATATACCTCAGAATATGGCAATTTTGTGGAATTGTTTTGTGGCAAAAATCACTAATATTTATTTCTTACCTGTTTCTGATAACTTTACATCACCTCCATTTGAACCAAGTATTCCAGTGATTTACAGATTTGTATGCAATTTTTAAAGCTGTTTTGGAAGCAGTTTTTCTGACTATCACTCTCTCTAATTACTTAGAATTTTTTCTCACGTATTAATGCATTTAAAGAGAATCAGGGGGCACTTCATGCTCAGTTAAGGGTTTAAAATAGACTGAAATAGATACTAACTGTAGCTTTGCACTAGCGTTCACTCTCAGTTCTCTTTTGCGTCTCTTTAGCAGACACAGCTGTTGGAGCACAGAACGGACCAAACCAACATCAACCTAAAACATTTGCTTTCTGTAAATGTATGTTCATGAGTTTTCAGTCAAAATGACTTGAAAGGCCTTATGTTCCGCTATTAGTAAAATAATGATAATATATTTCTGTATATTTTGTGTGTGTATATGTGTGTGTATGTATAATATATATTCACACACACACACACACACAAAATCTTAAGCACTAAATGAATTCAGTTACTCCAGCAGTATCTGGTGGGAACTACTAGAAAGTGGGGGCACTTAAGCATGTTGATTTATCTGTGCTAATGTTTTCATGCTCAAAAAATCAGGTAAACAGTAAATATTCACAGGAGCCCAAGACAATATGCACAGAACTGCGTGTTCATATATTGGTTATTATTCCAGTAATGAAGAGAATTTCTCCGCTTCAGCCCTTCAGTCATTATATACATGTCACTTCTCCACATGTTCTCAATACTGCCCTTTTTCAGACACTTTTCTACACGTTGTGCCCTTTTTCTAATACGGCATGTTCAGATTTCTCATGTTGGGTTTTGGTTTATTCAGTGATATTTCATTCGTTCTCCTTGTTGAACAAATATAGGATTAGGTTGTGTTGGTCCATGTAATGCAATATTTAATGGCTTTTTGCATCTAAACATGAATAAAGAATAAAAAAGTAATAAATAAATTGGGCATTTCAGTGTTTTGTTTGTTTTCTCATGATAGTTTTTCGAATGATGGATTTTATTATAAGATATAGAAATTTGGAAGCTGTTACTTTGAATATAGTCAGTCTTTTTATCATTTTTTTTATCAGTTTTTTAAAATATTTGTTTCCTAAACTAAGCGATTAAGAAAAAAAACTGTGTAGTTTGGATATGAATGATTTTAATTAAGTGAAAAGACCTAGATGTCTTATAGTAATTTTAAATCGATTAATGGATCTTCAATGAATTGACAGACTCACAGACTATCTCGCCATATTAGAAGGAATGACAACTATGTAATCAGGAGACATGTCAACTCAAAGAACCACACAGTATCCTTATGCAGATTTTATTCAAATGTGAGTGTTTTCTGCTTCACTTGTTATAACCAGCATATGGGAGAAAAGCTGTGTTAGTTTATAATTCAGTGCAAACTTTGAGTCTCCAACTCAAAATAGAGCTACCTTCTACCTGAACTCTGTAAAATGACCATTTAAAATGTGTATAAACAGTACATTGAGATTTCAGCAGGAGTATGGGCTGATGTGAGTGTGAAAGCTCATAGGAAAGCGCTGTAGAAGTCTCCGGCCCCCCAGCTCTCCACCGTAGCGTTCTGGCAAAACGGAGGAGGAGTCAGAGGTCGAGGGTCTTTGATTCCAACGACAATGTCAAAAAAGCTGAAACACAGAGAAACTAGTCAAAATCTTTGTAACTTTAAGTAGAGTTTTAAAAAAGTACTTTCGAATACACTGCAATGTTTTTAAAGGGTTCATATCCATTTGTTTTCTGCATACGTGTAGAAGAAAAACAATACGTTTCCAGTCTCGCGCTACAGTTAAAGAGTTTTTGTTAAGGCTAATATATGAAAGTGACCATTCTGTCATTCATGAACACACCACAGCTTCCTCTGTATTTAAGCCATTGACCAAGTGAAGCAGTGGGCAGCCAGGAGCAGTGTGTGGGGAGCAAAGGTGCTTAGCAGTCTTGGGAATCTAATCCACAACTTCCTGATCGAAGGGCGAACACCCTAACCACTAAGCTACCTCACACAGATGACCTCCACTCTAATTGGCTGTTCTGTATAGCATCTCCTTGAGAAGGCATTTGGATGCTGAAAAGCTTCTTTTAACTTCTGTGTGAATTAGTGGTGCTAAACTGCTGAATACATTTTTGTGACATCACAACCTTGATAAAGTCGATTTGGGCTGGTTTTGTATCTTAGTTTTTACACATGAACTGTATGGCCTAAGGAGATAGTAGTACAATTTGGAGCTTTAACAAAATGAATTTTCCACATGAAACACTTTCGTTAGTAAAAACAAAAAAAGAGTAAAAACTGAATAAAGTATTTTTCTGTCTGACAGATTATTACCTGGTAGTGATCCAGCCAGTCTTTGGAGAGTGGTAGAGCGAGGAGATGGGGAGGCAGCCGAACTCAGTAAATGTCAGGAAGTACTTACCTACAGAGAGAAAAACAGTGCAACGCAACACCGACATTATTTAGCTTTTCAGGTATTTAAGTATATTGTGCATTTCAGACATTATGGCATTTAGATATTTTCAAGATTGGAAGACTTCAATGTAAGTGATTTTATCCAAAAACTAACACATACCATGTTTTCCCCCATTTACCCCAGATGTCGATCAGCTGGGACAAGTTTGTTGTCTGAAGTTTGCTGAGGATATGCTTAGTGATTTCTGACTCACTGTTACCTATATGCATGCACTAAAGTATGTTAGCATAGCTACAAACAACTGTATCCTGAATTTTGTCTGTACTGTACACCTGACTAATATTATGAGGTCCCCAAAACAGCTCTGACCCATCCATGGACTCTGCAAGACCTCTATAGGTATGCTGTGGTTTCTTCACCAAGACATTACAGCAGATCCTATGAATACAAGTTGTGAGATGGGGCCTCCATGGATCAGACTAGTTTGTCCAGATACTCGGATCAGATTGCGATCTGGAGAATCTGGAGCCCAAGTCAACACCTTGAAGTCTTTGTCATGTTCCTCAAACCATTCCTGAACAATGTTTGCAGTGTGGCAGGAAGCATTACCCTGCTGAAAGAGTCCAATGTTATAATGGAATACTGTTGCAATGAAGGGGTGAAGGGTGCTGCAACAGTGTTTAGGCAGGTGGTCCATGTCAAAGCAACATTCACATGAATGCAGGACTCGCGGTTTCCCAGCAGATCATTGCCCAGAGCATCACACTGCCTCATAACCCTGTCAACCATAAACTGGTTGTTTTATTCTGGACCATTTGTGGTTGCCTGCTGGTGGAATTAACTGCCAGAATCCCTCTCTATCTTCAAAAGCCTCCTGAAGACTCATCTGTTCAGAGAACCTCTCCTCTCCTGAGGCGTTCTGATTAAACTCACATCTCCTTGCACTACTATATTTTCACATTTAGAACACTGTGTTTCCTCAAATTGTAAGTGGCTTTGGATAAAAGTGTCCGCCAAATAGATGTAATGCAATGGACCACTTTTGGTCCCATCTCCAAAACAGCAGGTGCACCAAGAACCATTAAACAGGATCCCTTTCGGGACTGAACTGATGCTCAATGGAAGCAACACAGTACCAGTTCTACAGTGTTAGAAGGGTCTGGTACTTTGTGCTGTGATAAAACATCGTAAAACAGCAAACTTCAGGCACTAAACCTATCTTGGCTGTTTATGTGTAAAATGTATTTTTATCCAAGCAATCGTTTCAGTATTGACAGCAGGTGTGTGTGTGTGTGTGCATATGTGTACCATCCTGTTCAGGTACGTCCCCACTCCAGGAGTTCACCAGCAGGCCTTCACCAGGGGCTGAGAAACTGCCCAGAATGACCTGCCCCAGCAGAGTGGCGTTCTCTGGGATTTCCATCGGATGGAAGGTGGAGGTCAGCTCTTTCTTGATGCATGTCTGATTCTTGCGGTCGATCACGTACATCACGCTCTGATGGGGGGGAAACACTAAATGTAAAGCTTCAACTACAGCAGCTCTATCAGCATAAGAGCCTTTCGCACACCAGTACTGCTTTATAAAGCACACTGCAGGTACGGGATCATTTTTCTTGTGTTTCATTTCTTCCACTTACTCTTTTGCAGACCATAACCCCACCCTTCATTATCCCAGGCTGGTTTTGTTACTGCACATTTAAAACTGATGTGTGTAAAGGAGCTGTTCTGATTGGCTACCCTGCATTATTCCTTATTCATAAATACTCTTATATGAGTGGGCACGGCTAACAGCTGCTTTAAGCTTAATTGACTTAAATTAGGACATTTTTGTATTCTCCTGTATAGAGATTGTGTTCCAAATCGCATTCCTAATCGTGTAGGTAGTTCATATAATGTATAAGGTCTTCAGTCCAGCTCCTGAAGGATTGCCAATTGGAAGCTCATGTAAATGAGTTTTAGTGACATCACAAAAACAGTGGATTCAAAACAGGACATATTAGTGGCATAGTTTCCATGTATGTAACTATACATGCTCTTATATTTAACAGTGTTTACACACTAGATCGTACTCCTACACTAAAGTGAGTACAGTCGGTTTTCTGTGATATGGGCCCTTTAACATGTCAGCTCAGCTCAGTTGTGAATAGTTTAAATGCGTATGATTTTCATCTCTACAAACCTGTTAGCTGTGGTTTAATGTGGGAAGTGCTCACATGATTATTTAACAGCGAGACTGATAGAATGTGAATAGTTAGAGGAAATGAAATCTCTCATGAAATCTTCCTCAAACCTGTTTCTCATGCTGGACATGACAGCTGACTTCTGGACGCACCCTTTGTTTTATATTGTTCCTCAGTTTGAGTTTCACATTGCACAGTGGTGTGTGTGTGTGTGTGTGTGTGTGTGTGTGTGTGTGTGTGTGTGTGTGTGTCCCTCTCTATAGAGTAGCAGAACATCATATCTGAAAGATTCGTTCTTGTACTGGCCAAACTCTCCAAAGCGGATGCGCTGGCCAAGGGCATCGTACATGTACTTCCCAAACGCAAAGAATTCACCACTTGGAGTCGTCTGAGAGAAAGAGATGGATTTACTGATTGATGGATTTATTAACTTCAGTGTGCAAGCAAATGTTGTATTGCTCTATAATGTTTTTCGCCACTTATAGGCATTTTTCAAGACGCCTAATGTATCTTAAACTACAAAGAGGTTTAGCACATATACAAAGCTACATATCATCCAAAAAAACACAAGCTTCTCCAAAACGAAAAGTTTACATTGACTTCAATTAGAAGTTAAGGACATGTATGCCTTCTCATGTGAAGGGGTTCTATTCCATGTCATATTCCTAATCATGCTGGTACTTAATCTCACAAATAGGGCCTTCAGCTAACCAATCTGACTCGATCTACCTGGATAACATTGAGAAAAAAGTCCTGATTGGATAATTTGCCAAAATCTTTAGGCCTGAAGACTTACAAGGCCTTAAGATCCCCCCTCTAGTTGTAAGAGAGAGTTGTTTCCATATCATTACGATATATTGTTCAAAACTAAACGGTTAAAATGTGTTTCCTTTTATTTAGGTGGGCTCATTGATGTGTGTTGGATTCTGTATAGTGGGCTGATGTAGATGATTTGAGAGGAAACGATGTGAAGAATCCTGTGTAACTCACCACAGTGAGGCTTCCCACAAGCTCTGGAGGAGACTCTGCAAAACAACACGAGATTATCACATAAACGAGACGCACTGAATAAATATTTACACCCCTAGAGCGATGTTTACTACACAAGTTTCTGCACTTTGGCTGAACTCTTTCAGCCACTGACCCCAAAATTCCACCTGGTACCACAGTACACTTGTGTGTCTACATATCTACATATATCCACACACACTGATGTTAGAAGAACATTTAACAATACAAAATAATGTGAAAATACATTTCTTTCTGAATAGACCAGAAGTGCCATGTTCGACAAATACAATTAAAATTTATGAATACACTTGTTTTTGTTCCACATCACACACTGGGCCATGTAATGTAACTCTCCCAGTGTTTTGAAAAGGAGGATTTTTAGCCTTCACCCTTCTGTGGGATCCTGTGATGGAGCGAACTAGCAAGTGAGTGGGACTGACGAAACTAAACTGGGGGGGAAAGAAAGGTAAAAGAAAATACTTTACCACACTTTATTGCTCGTAAACCAGGATTTATTTGATTTTAAATTATTTGTACTGGATCATAAAGTCTATTCATTACGAATGGGAATGACCACCAAGGCGATGGTACAATTCTGTCGTGACTTCTGTTCCAACTTTCTTTCTAATTTCCATAGTGATGCAAGAGAAGAATGAGGTCTTGTGGCATCTTCTGGACTCATGGACCAACATGAAAGTATATTAAATATATATTTAGATTATAAAAGAATAATAAATAAATAAATAGAGAAACCTGACACAGCTATATTCATATAATATTGTCCTTAAAAATCTCTAAATATGTATTGATTTTTTTCTCTCACCTCTAGCGTCCACATTGTTTTTCCATAATAAGGAAAGTAAACTAAAATATGCTGTGATGAAACCAATAAATGTTCTAATGCTGCCTAACCCGGGTGCAAAATGCAGGGTTCTCTGCGGGCCAAAAGCCTCAAGAGCAAAAGTTAGGTGGTCTCTGCAAGTGACGGGAAATTAGTTCAAATGAAAACGTGACTCATAAACAAATGTGTGGTTTTGTTTCAGCATACTCTTATTTCATAGACTTTTGAATAAAAATTATAATTGTAATATCTGAGCAGTTTTTAATAGCCAATAATAGAATGTATAATCGAATGTATAAAGATGGATAAACAATATTACTATAGTAAACTGTGATATTGTCTATTTCCTTAATCATTCTCAGGCCTCCTCATGGCAGCCCTGTATTGCACTGTACTTCATCAAATACCTCAAATACTTTCAGCTCAATCGATCCTTCATTAGATTTAATCAGGAGCTGCAGATGGAGTTCCACAGATCAGGTATTGAGGTGAAATCTGGAACCGAACCTGTGTTCTCATCACCAGCTCACAAAAAAATCAACACTGCTCTGAGAAATGGCTTTAAACAGTTTGCTCTGGAGCCTAAGACTTTTGCACAGTACTGTATGTATAAATGTATATTGCCCTTCTTTGTTAAACAAATTCCCTAAGCGGTATCTCACTTGGTCACTAAGACCAAACTGATTCTGGTTAAATATGCCAGCAAAAGTATAAAAGAGACACTTGAAACACCAGCAACAAATTATGCGGGAAATTACATTTTAAACTTGTCCATCACTTACTGCAGGGATGGGGATGATGATGGTGATGAGTAGGGTGAGGAGGGTGAGGATGAGGATGATGGGTTGGATGAGGAGGGTGAGGATGAGGATGAGGTCTTTCTGCCAAGTAGCCTTCGGCCAAAAACCCCACCAGCGCGAAACACAGCAGGTACTTCATGATTTCAGCCTGAGAGTTTTTCTTGTCCTTTTTTCCTCCCCGGTGTCTTCAGCAACAAAAGAAGCTGCCCCTGCTTTCCTCTTTATATAAGTCCTTGGAGGCCTGGCTTGCAGCAACACACTATAAACACACTTCTCACTTCCTTGTTTTTAGTCACAATACAAGTCCATTCCAGACTCCAGGATCCAGCATTTCACTTTTTCCAGCCACTGAGTTTCAGGTGTGACACTGATATGGCATACCTGAGATACTTCACCTTTTAATGACGGGCCAAATACATGTCAGTGAACAATGTCTGTGTTTTCTGTGTGTGTGTGTGTGTGTGTGTGTGTGTGTGTGCGTGTTTGCACATTAAGCCTTTGCTTAGTAAATGCTGTGTCATTCAAAGTTGTGCAATACACTTCCATCTTGCTGGTCAAGATTCTTCCCATTCCACTTTTACAGTTGAACTTAGTAAAGGTTCCATTTTATACACACTAACTGTAGCAGAGTTAAAACACAAGTGTGTGTACAATGCTTCATTAAAGAAGACCGTCCCAAAACAATGTCAAAGTGATCTAAAGAAAGTAACATTTTAATCACATTATAATCGAATGCATTACTAACCCATTTACAATGAATCCCAGGAACAAGCAACTGGTTTTAGAAGTCACATAATTAGACAACAGGTGATTTAGCCCTACACATATTCACATATACGTCAGTGTTTCCACAGTTCTTTCATAATAAAACTGATTACTTTCATAATAATACTCTTATTTCATAAGTCTATATGGTAAGTACTGTGCAGGTCTTAGACACATGAGAAAATTCAATATAAAACCTGTTTAGCTGAGCATTATATGCTTTTAAAAGTTTATATTAGAATATAAATAATTAGCTTAGTCATTCCCAGACTTCTCCTCGTGGAAGCCCAGTATTACATTGCAGTTCATATCAAATGCTTCAAATACCTGGCTCAGCTCAATCAGTCCCTCGTTAGCTTAAATCAGGAGCTGCTAATGGAATATTTCACAAATCCAAACAACAGCTAGTGGATTATTTTATTTATTCTAATGATCACTTTTGTTTTTACTGCTCAGATGAACTGCTTTCAGCATTTTGTACAAGAATCTGCAACTTTTGCACAGTACAGTGTGGGGGGCCAATAGACTACTAACCACTCTGGAGGACTAACAAGCTGCTGTGACTGAGATAGAAGACACTGTCTATCTGTTCAGTACTGTTTTAACAAGTTCTTGTCAACTTTGCCTCACTACTCGCTGTTTTACATTACACAAGTGCTGAATCAAAGTTGGGGAGGAAGTATTGAAACAGTATTGAAACAGAGCCTGTCCAGTGGTCACTTCACTAGCAAGGATAAAAAGACTGATGAGATTTTGGTCATTGTGCTAAAACAAAGCATGGTGGTGGCAGCATCAACATGACATGGAAAAGCTTCTCTACAGCAGACCCTGAAGAAGAACTAACACTTCAGAGAATATTTATCTTTTTAACAAAGACAATAACCCCAAATACTAAGACAAAACATCAGTTTTATATCTTTTTTATATTTGTGTTTTCATAAGTTAATGTTAGCCTAGTCAGAGTTCAGGCCTCAATCCAATTGAGAACTTGTCTGTGTACTTGACTGTTCACGCACAGTCCCCATGCAACTAGCTTGATGAAGAACAGCAAAAATACTGCTGTGTCCAGATGTGAAAGGCTGATAGTGACCATTCCACACAGACTTGTGACTGTAATTGTGGCCAGGGCAGTAGGACTGAACTAAACACCAACTGTTGGGTGAGTAAATAGTTACGCAATCAGTTATTTTGTGCTATATTCTTGTAATAAACATAGATCAATTTGTCCAGATTTACAGTTTGACACTAAACAGTCATTCTTACTGGTCGGTATCATCATAGCTTAAATATCAAGTCAAGTTTTATTTATGTTGTGCTGTTTACAACTGAAACCCCCGTGATGGTCAATCAAGCTAAACGAGTGGTCAGCTGACTACAGTCCTAGCCATAACAGCCTAGCTAAAAAAGGCAGAGCAGAAGTGTATCACAGGATTAAATCCAGTGTGAAGGTCTATGAATCCTTTCTTTAAGCTGTAGATTCTCAACCAAGACTGACTACAAGGGAGAGCTTGGAGAGACCAGGTGCAAGGAGATGGGAGGCCAGAATTAAAGGAGTTAAAGGCAGTGCCTCAGTCTTTACTAACATGAATAACATGAATAAAGCCCCAAACTGTGCAGTAGTGTTTGTAGAGCAGTTTAATGGTCTGTATTCCAGCAGTTTCAGTCTGATTCAGAGTCACACACACACACACACTGTGCTCTTAACATCACTGTTTTAATTGTGGCAGTTGTAAAACATGTGTAGTTTAACATTTATTTATATGGCTATTTTACATTTTCTCCAAACACTCTTTGAATTTTGAATCAGGTGTGGTAAATAGTGTTTAAAACATTAGTGACCTGCACATTTTACACAGACACACTCCCACACATTACAAAAGCAATAACCAGAAAATAATGATGCCGTCTCTTATATATTTCAAGGCTGTATATAGAAAAAGTAAAAGAGGTGAAATCTGGCCTTTTGGTTGCCGAGGTATATTCGTTTGAGGTTTAAGTGTGTTTAAGTGTGTGTGGTGAAAGAAAGTCTGGACTGGATCAGAATGGAGTCAGTCACATGAATTATTAGCGACAGTGATGTCACTGTCATGTGATGTTTTGGTGCATCAGATCACCTGAGAGGCTGCAGCTAATAAGGGTACAGGTCACAGTCTGCAATGCTGGAGTTTAATTATATATACATATACATATACATATATATATGTGTGTGTGTGTGTGTGTGTGTGTGTGTGTGTGAGTGGTAATGACTTTTATGGTCTTATTCTGTTGTTTGTTTGTTTTCTAGTAATGTGTGTAAGCATGCGTTTTAAAATATTTTAGACGTTATCAAATTAAACTGAATGATTCATGTTTCATTTATATGCTTTTTAAATTTGTGATTTTATTCATAGTTTTGGTAATTATCATTAATAGGTTTCTTTATAGTGAATTTGATGTTGAATTTGTTATTGAATGGTGCATGTGTGTGCCCTGAGTCCCTGCCTCACCCCCCCACAGACCCCGGGATAGGCTCTGAGTATTCACAACCCTAGTAAGGAATAAGTGGTTACAGAAAATGAATGTTTTGGTGAGGAACCTGGAACGGAACCTGTGTTCTCCTCACCAGCTCACACAGTATCAACTACTTTTACAAACAAAACAAATCTTGATATTCTAATGTTAGGAAGGCATTTTTGCAGGCAGAAAATTACATGTTTATAACACATTGAGAAACGTGGATTTAAGTTATTTGCATAGGGGCCTAAGACTTTTGCACAGTACTGTACTGTACCTCCTCTTTACCCTTCTGACCAACGAAGTTTGTATACTGGCTGGGCAAATCTACGCAAAATCTGCACCATAGAAACTGCGTAAAGTGAATCTTTTCAGGAACACTTTGTTTGTCCTCTAAGTCCTCCTTCTGGGCCATTTCCAAGTCACGCTTCCTCAACAGTTTGCTCAACTGATTTCTGAAGCATGCAAGGAGCAATAACATCAATAATGAGGTGCACAAAACAAACAAGTGCAAACTGTTCCCAAATGTTATCGACTTTGCTAAGACAGTCAGTCGTTTTAAATGATTTATTACAAAAACCCTCTCCTTTTGCAAGTTTATCCTCTTATGTATTTTCGTACATTAGAACGCCTGGTTCCACTCACGGCTACTGTAAAGTCTGTAAACAATGAACTATTTTAAAACAAACACGCCCTGATTGACTGTTTACAACTGAAACACGTTTATTTTAAGTGTAGTAGCTTAAACTAGATGATGGACCGAGCATGAAACTTTAAATGTCCCATGACATGCAGATTTTTTATGCTTTTATGTAGGTCTGAGAGGGCCCCTAATACTGTAGCTGGAGTCTCTTTCCGAAATTCAGCCTTGGTGTTGAATTACAGCCACTTTGAGACAGTCACTTCGGCCATTTCTGTGTCTGTAGCTTTAAATGACAATAAGGAGGGCTAAGGTGGGCCAAGGTGGAGGGTGGGGGAGGGGGCAGCTCATCTGATCACCCTGGTTTGCAGAGGTGCTCACTCATTTCAATGAGGGGAAAGGCAGATATCACGCGCGCCATAGTCTCGCGTAGCCAGACCTTCAGACTGACGGCTGAAGGTCTGGAATTCATAGCAGCTTTCTTTGGCCAAGGCC
>JBBPDB010112577.1:0-19597 GCA_037974465.1 Brachypetersius altus
ATATATATATATATATATATATATATATATCTGCCAGTGATGTTCAGCATTAAATCAAAATTAAATTAAAAAAAAAAAACTTACTCAAACAGAAACACTCATTTGGTTACCATCCAAATGATACAATTAATATTTTAAAATATTAATTAATAATTAATATATTTTAAATATTTTGGATCTTTTTTTTTTTTTTTTTACAATAAAATTAGACATCTCCATATTAACATAAGAGACGAGCACTTTTACAAATCGTTAGAATTTTTTCTCACTAATAAATAATGGATTTTAAATATTAGAAAGTGACACTTTCTCCACCTTTTCAGGTTCAGATGATTACAGTAAGTCCTTACTCACTCATACACACACGCACGCACACACACCTCATTCATCAAATAGCACACTCTTGGGCACCCAGTCCATCTCTTTTTCCATTTTCCCTCCAGGTTTCTATTCAGACACTGTTGGTTTCGGGAGGCTGAGCCGGTCAGTAAAGACTGTCCATTTTGACATTCGGTTTTGATTTTGCATCGTTTTCTAGCAAAAATATATAAAATGCTCTGAAGGAAGATCCAGAGGGCCATTAAGAGGAAAGGAAGAAAACTTCAGGACCTGCCCACCTTTACACTCTTGCGCACACACATGAGGGTCGTGGATAGAAGAAAACAGGGAATTTGTTTTAGCCTTCCAGTGTCCATCATCCAAGCCAGGCTAAAGACTAATATGAGTGCATAAGCTAGTGCATTTGTGTGTGTGCATGTGTTTAATCTAACTTTTCCAGCACTGAGGGCACGTACACCAGACTGAGTTCGCTGCCAAAATCACACACAATGGCGGCATTGTCCAGCACCAGAAGCTGCCGGACATGCTGCCCCTCGCTGTTCTGGCCCAAGTACACAGTCTGCAGGAGGTCCCCATAGTTCAGGTCCCAAAAAGAAACGCAACCGTGACCTCCAGTCACCAGAAGACTGTCCGAAATCACGCCCAGACTAGCCCCACAGCCCACCTCCTGAGAGAGAGAGAGAGAGAGAGAGAGAGAGAGAGCGAGAGAGAGAGATAGAGAACTGGGGTGAATTCCTTTGTTAAAGAAATTAAAGAAATGCTAACAGAGGGCTAGTTTTACACAGCACTGATCGATTTGGGGAAAATACTCAATTGCATTTGTGTAGACTGACTGCAATTTAAAGTAGGAGGCAGTTCTGCAAAAAACATGTGAGGCGTGATTGCACGGATGCTATGTTAACTGTAGTTCATGTTACGGTGTTGCTACATGGATGTGTTGCTAGGTGGTTATAGGTGAGGGTTAATGTAAACACAGGGGTGCCAATATTTCTGACCAAAGTGCTGAGTTCCCAAATTCTAACCCACATTTCTATTACTGACAGTAAACAGCTAATCACCAAGTCAAATTCCATAAAAAACATTGGCTGACTGCTGACTGGGCCGTGTGTGCACTTAAAACTGGCTCTTGTTTGAGAACAAAAAGTGCTGCAAAAATAACACTAATTAGTCTGTTTACCCTCAAAAACTAAGTTTCTCAAACATATATAAATTAATAATAAAAACGATATATAAATCGGCACACAAAAGAACTGTAATACATAACTCACTCATCCCCCATAAAGATAAACTGAGCGGTTTATTCATTTCAAGCTCGGTCTCATTTGCAAAACTGGAATAAAAAACTAAACTAAAACTAAAAACACACACTGAGCCATTAAAGTATTTAGTTCTGCCAGAACATGCCCCAAAAATAATAAAAATAAAAAACACAGTAGTAATGGGAAATTTAAATACATGATGACATTTAAGACCTAAATTCAATATATTTAAGACCTAGTGCATAAGTCTATGTTTTTAAGAGTCAGTGATGAAGCCCATTAACGTGGTCAACGCACACGTGTGCGCACACACACCTGCTGGATAGAGTAGAGTTTGATGCCAGTGCTCCGGTCCCAAATGCAGATAAGGTCATCTAAACCACTGCTGATGACACATGAGTTGGTGCAAACCAGAGAGGTCACATCGCCACGGTGACCGTACACATGACTGACCCGGCTTCCCGTCAAAACGTCCCACAAGCAGATGGCTCCATCCTGCCCTCCACTGGCCAGGACCATGGTCTAAGATAAGATAAGATAAGCCTTTATTAGTCCCACAAGTGGGAAATTTCTGTGGCTACAGCAGAAAGAGCAGGAAAAAAGTTAAAAACTTCTGAATACAGTCTTGAGAAACATCTATATGCATAATACTGTGCGAAGTCCTGAACCACTTCTCATTTCTTCATACTGTTATTTTTAATATAGCCCTGAGGAACAGTCATCAGTTAAGGGCAGTGATCAGTATACTGGTGGTGCTGAATGCTGAGTGGTTGGAACACCTTGATCTAGGCTCCTTGTATCTTTAGGCACTTTGCAGCCTGTCAGTAAAACATTTGTTCACATTTCTTTCATTTAATCTCCTCAATATGCCAAAAATATGACGGTATTGTAATTCTAATTAAGGCTGAATGACCACAACTCAAGATGGTAACCCAGCCACATTCAGACTTGAGCCTCTTTCAGCCTTCAGATGTTTAGCCTCAGAGCAGGAGGAGAAAATGTGTATATGAATGGACTCACCTGGTCAATGTAGATGGCCGTTATGCCACCTGAATGGCCCTGTAAAGTAAAGAGACAACAGGAATCCTCCAAACGATACACCTGCAACAACACAGTGCCACAATTATTCCATGCAGAATAGTGTAAAAACATGGTGTGTGCATTATATGAAAAAGTTTAACTCGAGCAAACATTCTTTTCAACCATTTTATTCTGAGCCCAGTTTCAAATATTTTTCCAGAACACACCCTAAAATTTAGCTGTTACGATTTTTAGGACTATCAAGTGTCCCGGATTTCCCGATGTTTTTGTGACCCATATGAGAGCTTCAGTGTTTGTGAAAGAGTGTGTATTAGACTGGCACTGAGCCAGTGTCCCCATTTTAATCATGTAGACCCTAAATGTGCCCCCAAGTCTGCTCCCAGAACACTTTACATTTTCTTTAAGTAGTAAACGGAGTTTAAAATGAAATTAAAGATAAAACATACTGTACAGTGATTACTGAATTTGAAACACTTTAATTTTAAATTCAGCTTAATACATTACCCTTAACGAAAATGTCGAGAAAGAGAGCAAGACAGAGAGAGCAAGCGAGAGAGGTTTAAATACGGGCAATCCACACGTTCCCGAATTTAAATCGCTCTGTCTCTCTCTCTCGGTCTCTCTCTCTCGGTCTCTCTCTCTCGGTCTCTCTCTCTCGGTCTCTCTCTCTCGGTCTCTCTCAATAAATAGCATTTTATTTGTTGTGCATTAAAGGATGCTAACTTTTTGTTTTTCTATTTGATTTTCAACTATTTTATTTGAATTGAGATGCTAACTTTTCTGTATTTCTATTTCTATTTTATTTGAATTGAACTATATTTTCTTGAATTAGTCTTCTTACAAAGTTCGTTGGGGTTCAACAGGTTCTTTTCAACCTGTTATTCTGCTGCTGCCGCTTCTTCAAATCATTATTATTAGTAATAATAGTAGCAAATGTTTAAACATAATGAACTTTATAGTTATTTCTGTAAATATAATGCAATAATAAATCTACTCAGACAAATGTAAACAAAACACAGTGCAGGTGCACCACAGTGATAAGAAATCAAATAGGAGTGTGCGCGTGTCTCCCTTACTCTGACAGTGTGGTCCTGGCTGCCGGTGACCACCCTGCCTGCAGCAGCTCGGAGCACGGTGATGGGTTTCTGGTGGGCACACTGAACCGACCGGGTCAGCTGACAGCTAATGACATCATCACCGCTGTAACATGGCGAGGAGGGTAAACTTCCCCGACCTGGAGGACCTGAAAGGGAGAGAGTAATTTATAAAAACTATTGACTTGCTTTATATTTAACAGCAGGTCACATAAGCAGGTCTATTATTGATACTCAACTGGACATGAGGGGTGGTTCAAAACTTTGCACAGTACTGTATGTCAATTTATTTCTTTAGTTTTATTATTGTTTACAAGAACATACAAACAAAACAGAAAAACAGAAGAATATCCCTCCCAAGCTTTTGTACATTTAAAATAAAACCCAGTGAAGATTCAGGACACAATAATTGTATACTAGCTACATTTTTGAGACAAGGCTCAATAAATAAATAAATTAATTAATTAATTCAAAAGAAAGAAAACCCCACACACAGTCATACACTGCAAGGTTCCATCCTGTTAACATTCAACAATGGCTGCCAAGTACTATTAAAACTACAAAAAAAGAACACCTCATTCTATTCATGCCAAATAAAGCATATCTCTAACTCAAGGTCTAAAAGTTGGAGGGAAATCTTTTCTTTATATTTTGCTATGAATCAAATTGTTGGTGTAAACAACGCCATTATATGCCAGTCAAACGATGTAATCTTTGGCCTAGTGAGTAGATTAAGACCAGGGAACACAAGTTTTACTGGGACAGGCTGCAGTAAACTTGCCTCTGTACTGTAGTAATCCCAGGGGCTTGTTGATGTCCACTGTGAAGAAGTCCAGAGAGCCGTTTAGACGAGCTGCAACAATCCTACAAACATAAGAGATCAGGGTCAGAAACAGGTTGCAGCACCTGGTGGGAGGAACAAATTCTCGGTTTCCTGTCAAACTGTATTATCTTGGGCATATTGAGTTGTTTAAATGAAAGAAATTGGAACAAATGTTTTAATGTCTTACTGTGATGGGCTGCAAAGCACCCAAAGATACAAAATGCCTAGCTAAAGGTGTTCTAATCATTTAGCACCACCAGTATACTAATCATGGGCCACATCCTCTGGAATCATTTGTACCCGTTTCATCGCTGGTTCAGGCCTTAAGTTAGATGTGCTTTGTTATGCTTAAATGATGTAAACGTAGGTCACAATCATCAGAAAATGAGTCTCTGAAAGTCCTTCAAGAAGCCCGGAGAAGTGTTCACGAATACATTAAAATAAACCAAAATCTGGACCTTTGTAGGCAAAATATGAAGAAATGAGGGGGGGCTCAAGACTTTGTGTGCAATTGTGTGTGTGGCGTGCCTGTTGTTGAGGAAAGCCAGGGCTGTTATTCCAGAAGATCCATCTTCATTACAGCAGCGCAATGATCCTTCAACTGCATCCCACAGCTGAAAAAAAACAAACACACACACACACACACACACACACACACACACACACACACACACACACACACACACACCTCAATTTCATCTGAGATTTATGCAATAAAATTATTATCAACCCTTTAAATGAGAATACCGGGTTGTTGTTTGTTTTTATTTCTGCACAACTGTCAACGTGTAAACAAAATCTGATTGGTATGAAATGCTCCATTATTACGAAACGTCCCAAAGCAGAATTGATCACAATGTTGGTAAATAGAAAACACTGGATAAGTTTAATGCCTCTAGAAGCTCCCTCACAGAATTCTGCCTATTTTAGTATCATTCCATATATTTGGAAAGCAATTAGTGTTGGATATGTCTACATCCATTCACCACCACAGTAAACAAATCTTAACCCCATAGCTCCTGTGTAAACTTAAATAAAGCAAACTTCAGTCTTTGACTGATGAACTACAGAACTGTGCAAAAAATCTGAGCCACCACTCATTTCATTCTTCCAAAGATCTGTATTTTAATGCAGTCTTGAACAGTTCTCCAGGCTTCCTGAAGGACTTTCAAAGACTCGTTTTAAGTTCCTGAACCTGGCCATTTTTAGAATCTAGGCACCTTGTATCTTTAAGCACTTCTACAGCAACAAGTTCAACATTTGCTCCCATTTCTTTCATTTAACTACTCAGTATTTTTGCAAAAACAAATAAGGGAGGGCTCAAGACTTTTGCACAGTACTATTCATGTTCGGGCCCCTCACCTCCAGTTTTCCACTGCTCCTCCCCGCTACTATCAGGTTCCCTCTAAGCTCCATGGACCACACAGAGCTGTCCCAGTCTCCAGGGGTCGAATTGACCCGTTCCAGAGGGGCCATAGGCGAGTCCCCGAGACTGCAGCGTCTCTGTGGGGGTGCAGGGGGTGTTGGAGGAGTGAAATGCATCGTGGGAGATGGCTCATGCTCGTTATAGGCCTTCTCCACCAGCCCGCCGAAATCAAACCCGCTGCCAGAGTTTTCGTGTGAAGGTGGCAGTTCACCAAAGTTGGTGTCTATGAGAGGGGTCAGATCCGGCTGGTCCACGAACAGCACCGGCCGAGACGGCGTGACCCGGCGACGTAGAGGGGGCTCGCTGTAATCCATAGGATCCAGCACACCTGCGGTCGCAGTGGAAACGAGACAACGCGGTTCTGTGCTCAGCAAAGCATCAGGGTCAAAAGTAGGACTCAGAGGATCCCATCCGTCACGGTGCTCCCAACATCCACTACTGCTGCTCCGCCGCAAGCTAGAGAACAAAAAAATTAAGATGAATAAAGATCAGTGACCATCAAGACCAAATTACAGATTTTACCAATGCATTAGAGATCATCTACCCTGCCTCTGTTCAAGCTGACATAGCAAAACATTTGTTCAGGATTCAGAAAGATTTTGCTGCAAAGCTCAAACATAACCAACATATGGCTCAGTGGCTTCAAACTTGAATGCATTTTTTATGGGAACCTGTGTGGATGTAAACTAGACACCCACCCTCTGATTTAATAAAATAAATAAATAAACGATACACTACTCTTTCAAAATTTTATAAAAATAAAATATATTGCTCTAAATGACCGACCAACAAAAGACTGCATTCAATGGTGTGGCAGGGTAGTCCATTTTGCCACCATTTAATTGTAAAATAGCATTTAAAATAGCACTCAGCAGTTTGTATGGCCCAAAGTGCTTGTATGCATGTCTGACATCATCGTGGTATTCTGCTAATGAGATGGTGTCAGATGGACAGATGGAACTCCTCCAAGATTCAGAACAGGAAATCACTGAGCTCCTGGACAGTCTGAGGTGCAATCGGGCGATGTTCGGATGGCCCGAAACATAACGTCCCAGTGGTAGTGGATTTAGGTCAGGTGAGCATGTGGGCACCAGGTGGTGCTGTTTATCCTTAAATCTAAATACTTTTGTTTTTTTCCCCCATGGTTTACAGTGTGTATGTCTTGGCTTCAAAAAAAAACATCTCACAATAAGAGGACACTAGAGTTACGTTACATACATACATGCATTTGTTTATTAACAAATAAACTGCCTGTCCTAAACTACAGTGTGTGTGTCAGTGTGTGTACCCGTTGTTTGGAATGACAGTGAGACAGTCTCCGGTCTGAGCGTCCCACACACGGATCTGTCCCGCTAAACAACAGCTTGCCAACAGCATCCCATCGCTCGCAAGACACTCAATATCCTATAGAGAGTGAAAGACAGAGAGCGAGAGAGACAGAATCAGGAGACAAACAAAAGCGGAGAAAGAGATAAAAGAATAGTTCAACAAAAAAGACCAAAAGTTTCCCTAAAATCAGCTCATGTAGGAGGTGCATTCCTCACCATGCGGTGTCCCTTCAGCAGTAGTGGTGAAATCTCGCTGACCGGAGGAGAGTATCCGTATTCGTCGCAGGGCAGGTCGCCGCGGCGACGGCGGCCGTGCTGGACTCCATTCTGTCCGTAGTTCCGCGGGCAAAGAACTCGATACAGACAGAGCAACAGCAGAACCAGAACCACCCCAGCAAACAGACCTAGAGCAGCAACCCTGCACGCACGCGCATGCATGACACACACAGAGATACACGCGTATACCCACAGACACACAAGCATAGCAATATCAGTCTAAAGTGAGTAACTTTATTTCTATCCTATTTTTATCACCGGTTTCCATGAGATGGTAAACAAAGTGTGGACAGTTAAACAAAGTGTGGACATTTTCATACACTGCTACCAACATTTTCCAGAGTTGTACTGGAGACGTGTAACCAACAGGTTCACACAGGACCTGAGGGGAACTGCAGGCTGGATTTTCTCCCTTTAAAAGACACAAGCTCAATAAAACTGAGCATCATGTCAGCCCCATAATACCAGACTAACCACGGAAAGCTTGGGGGAGGGGGGAAAGTTGTACAATATCTCAGAGTTGGCAATATATCAGAGTACACTATATTATCTGTATTATATTATTAGAACTGTTTCAAACAAAACTCAGTCAGTCAACACGGCACTCCATAGAGACTTGTCGGTCACAAACAAGTTGGTACTTTGACTAAATTGTGGAAAACGAACCACTGACCACAGAAATAGAATATTACTAGATTAAAAGTCATTTAAAGAAATACTGTTAACGCGGGCTAAAATAATAGTTGTCATGAATAAACTGTGGGACAGTTTAAACAAAGTTGACTCACTTATAGAGCGTGAGGTCTGTCTGGATGTCAGCAGTCTTAGCGTTAGAACGAGGGTCATGCTGGGTATCCTGAGGATGGCGCATCTCAACGGCCTCCTGTGGGCTCAAGTGCAGCGTAACCGGAATGACAGGCAAGATGCTAATATACCTAAAACACACACACACACACACACACACACACACACACACACACACACACACACACACACACACAGAGAGAGAGAGGACTAAGTGCAAGAAGTGCTGATACATCTGAACAAAAGTGAAGTTGGACAAGTTTGGATCTAAAAGCTTTAGTATCTGGATGACAACACCAATTAACCATCAACAGGAAGAAGCATTTAATTTTTTAAATAATGTCTTACCATTTGCCAATCAATTCTGACTGAAACACCCTTTACTAACTGTAGGTCAGCCTGATGGCAGAAAATGTTAATACTTGCTCTACATGGCTTTGCGACAGTCATCCTGATGATACACTACGGGACATGCAGAGTATGGTATTACCAATAAAGAAACGCGCTTGTTTACTTCAATTAATTATGTGCTTTATGTTGTACAGTAATCCCTCGCTTTTCGCAGGGGTTACGTTCCAAGAGCACGTGTGTATATTTGGAAAAAAAACGCATGGCTGTTTTGGTTTAAAAAATATATATATATATACCCCCAAATATCTTCATTTTAAACTCATTACCCATAAAGAAAATAATAAATAAATCAGAAAACTTCATTGCCTAAAAAAACGTTAGCTTTAGCAGCATGCAAAGTCACGTACACAAAAGAAACATTGAAATAACAGGGGCACAGCTTACGAATACTAAATAAACAGACAACTTGAAGGACAAGACAGAGCAGGCAGACTGCAGCATTCTTCTTTTTATGGCGTTTCACAACTTTTCAGTTTAATAACTTTTAAACTGAAAGGTTGTCAGGGTAATACAGTTCGGCTCGGAAAAAAAAGGCGAGGCTATGACTCTCGATCCGCGTAAAACTAGGGGATTACTGTACACTACTTTATATTTGTTGTCTCAATGACTCTTAGCATTAGAAAAATACACAATAATGGCACTTTTCCATGGGCACAAGGAACTGTGCTGTACCGGACACAAAGGATTTTCCAAATAAAGCGACCCAGACCCGAACCTGAGCTTGAAAGTGGGCCGCAAACATGCTGACAGCACCACTGCTTTCTGAATGGTCAAAAATGTGATTGATTTTTTTTTCTTTTTTAGAGTCAACAAAACACCCCAATTACTGAGATATAATATAAACAACTGGAAAATCAATGAACGAAGGTAGATTTCAATGGAAGTTTTTAACCCTGGGAAATGCAACGGTGTACCAGGCCATAGCTAACAAGTTAGCTGGGTCAGATTTTCATCACATGGCTCAGCAATGTTGAGGAAAAAAGGTAAAAAATTCAGAGACTACAAAAAAAATAAAAGGACAACAATAACAAAAGCTCTGAACGAAAAAACAAACAAGCAGGTTTGGGACAACAACCAGTCATACACTGTGGGGAGAGAATTGCACGTCAGAAACAGGTCCAAGATATACTGGAAAATCCGTGCCACCACAGAAAAAATTAGGTACAGCTCGGTTGCTTTATGACTTTGGAAAAGAACCTTAAGGAAAAGGGCGTTCCCCCCAGCTCTCTCACCTCTTAGCCAAGGTAATATTATAGTAGCTGAAGAGTGACGGCCAGTAACGGAAGGACAGTCGTCTCCACACCTCTTCATCCTCTGAGCTCCAGCTGATCTGGGTGCTGGACAAGGGGGCGGAGTCTGAGCGTGATGCTCCGTGGCCTTGCGATTGATTTTCAGGCAAAGGAGTGGGTTCAGGAGCAGGAAGCACACTAAGGGTACTGGTCGGGTCGCCCCCTGGAAACACTGGAGCCACGCCCAGGTGAGGAGGAAGCCCTGCCTCCCCCAGTGGAGACTGCTCTGACACCTGGGCCGCTAGGTACGTCCTCAAACCAGCAGGGTCTGTGTAAACCAGGATACCGATCCATATCACCGTCCCAACCTGAACAATAACAGCATATTTAATACATATATAGGATGCAATTTATATGATAATGCAATATCTATACATCACATGCAATATCACATACATACATTCTGTTAGTTCAGTTCTTCGCAGGTTTTCTGAATGAACAGAGAAAGTGAATAAGGCTAAAATTTTGATCTCACCATAATGATGCGCTGGGCTAGACGAGTGCGAGCGAGGAAGTAGATGACCCGGAGTCGTTTGGGCAGCCGCAAGTTTCTGAAGGCTGGCGCCTGCAGAGTGATGGTGTGCGGCGAGGGGCGGGGAGGGGGTGGAGCTTCACGGGTACGCAGAGGGCCAGGTTTAGGTGGAGGAGGCATCCCAGCTTCAGCAGGGAGACGCCTATTCAGATCAGCAAGCTGTGTGTTTGAACAGAAATGAGCATTGGATTGTGAAGCAGAGAGAAAGCAAACTCAGGAGAAATGTTCCTCACCTCCATACGGCGGATGTCGATGGATAGAACGGTAGTGAAGAAAAACATTTGCAGGAAGAAATCCGACACCAGCCCCACCACAGCGAATAAGCAAAACTCCTACAAGCACATTTCCATTATTTAACAATAAGAAATGAATACAAATAAAAAAAACAGATTTACATGGTGCCTTTCAAGGAATCCAAGGTCACTTTACATAAATGTCATTCCTAATATTTATAATAGACACAGCATTTAAGCAAAACATGGCCCAATAAATAAATTCATATGAAGATTTAAATGTGACATGACTATGGTACCTACACCTTTTGGGAATTCAGCCCAAAACACCTTGAAAACAGACTACCTGAATGGCAGGGACCAAGGTGAAGTATCCAATCAGGATGATGACCAGCTCAGTGGCCATGTTCTTCATGATGGACCAGCTCTCACTACTTAGACCTGAAATCAAATACACATAGACATGACTCATAATCCTACAGCTCAGCAGAAACCAGCAGCACAGTCATATCTGTCCAGCTTGATCGCCACAGTCTAGCCAGAAATGCAAATTACAAAATTAAAATCTTTATTCAGTTTTTAGAAGAGTAATGTAGCCAACAAGTAACAGAAATGTATTAGCATCAATTAGCATAGTGCTAACTGCATACAGGTGTTCAGGATTTTCTAAGAGACTCGCTTATGCGGTTTCCGACCAAATGCTTGGTTTATATGAACACTGATCTTTAAGCAACACCCACAAACGCATTAATGCACATTCAATGATGAACACCAGGTAAATTCATGTGCTCATCATATTCATCATCACATGGTGGCCGTCAGCTGAAGGTCTTTCGGGAGTGTTTCTCACCTTGAGCAATTCGCAGTTTGACCTCCAGATCCACAGGGGTAGACACCACAGACTTAGTTAGGACCAGCACGTTCTCTAGCCCAATCACAACCACCAGGTAGGGGAAGATCTCTCTGAAAAGCACCAGCACAGAAGAACTTCGGAAGACGAAAAACCACACAGCTGTCAAGATGCATTTTCGTGGGCAAAAGGATGTAGACGCCTGAAAAGATCACTCCAAATCCAGGAGTATAATAGGGAATGTTTACACTAGATGTTGGAACATTCCTGTGATCTTTCAGCCATGAGGGCTCTAGGTGATGAGACCTGGCTCTCAGACAGTGCCCAAACCTCAAACAGCAGCCCCAGACCATCACTCCAAATCCACCAACTTTATAGCTGGAACTGCATTTTAGAAAGCTACTGTTCTCCTGCAACCACCAACTCCAATCATGCCTGTCAGACTTTGGGCCATTTGTGTACATTTCATTAAAATATAGAATATTATCGTTATTATTTAATCAACTAAACTCTGTATACAAGTAAGAGCTGGCGCCTGACTAAATTTGGTATTTACCCAAGAGCTGCAAATATTTACACTGGCGGGAATGGCCTGGTCACCCAGAGAGCTGTTGATACGCTTCATGTATTCTGACCTGGTAAGCGCAGCCTATATCTTTCACTGGATGACATAATCGCACCACCGGGGATTACGTCCACAAACAACTGTAAACTTAAACTGTCCGACACTCCAATCCTTTAATTCAACGACTTAAAACAAATAAGTGAATACAGTGATAAACAAGCCTGTGTACACGGCTCCACTCCTGTGCACTCAGAGTCAGACGAACACCTCACCCCCTGCCGCCGGAGTTCCAAGAATTAATATAATAATAATAATAAAAAGTGCAATCTTTATAATTTTGAAAAATATAGTGATACATTTTTTTTGTTATACCACCCAGCTCTACTATACACTTAATTTGGAGTACTTGCAGTGATTACTTTAGGTTATATCAGCTGCCAAACAGTGTACATTTCACTCCAACATGGTTCACAGTGATGTGAATGTCTGAATGGACGCCTCGTTGATCTGTTTCATGCTCTGTTGCCAACTGTGTTACTACATATTTCACCAACTGTTCTTTTACTCCGCCAGCGGTTGAGTGAGTACATCATCATTGATCATCTGCTCCTACAGCTACAGGTCAGTGAGTGCAAACTGACCTGGTGTTGCACAATGTACCTAAAAGTTCAATGCTTTTTAAACACTACAGAGCAGAAGCTCACAGCTTGACTCTAAACATGAATCATCCCATTAGAACACAGACACCATGTTTAAATTCATTAGTTACTTGTCTAGCTGCACAACACGGACAAAATATCAGTGTTATTGCATTGTCATATACTGCGAATGCGATGACTTTCAAGATATCGAAGGGTCCAGATCACTTTTCTGGAATTTAAAAAAGGCTTAAAGTCTGTATTGTTTCATCTTGACCATGAACATCACTTCACAGTACAGCAAAGCCCTGTAGTGAGCGAGCAGCAGTCCATGTTTTGTGTACATTGTTATGTTTATATTGTTTGTTAAAGTTTTTTATTATCCTATTTTTTATTATATGTTTTAGTCGCTGTCTTAATAGAGATTTGGGATTATATTTCAATGCACGTTGTACATGTACAACTGTATATGTGACAAACATCATGAATCCTGAAAACAGTTAATGCTTATTTGGACTCCTGGCCATAAATGGCAGTGGTAACTTCTTAACCACAACCAAACTAGATATTGGCACTAAATTAAACTTCTGGTCTTGTGGTGACCCTTCTGTGTCTCCATCAACCCCCTTCCAGTTTCTGACGAGTGAGTGAGCGTGTACTGACCCTCCATTGAGTGTGGGCGTCAGGCCAAATAAGGTGCAGAGCCCCACGGACATCAGCAGAGAGCTAAGCACCGTAACCACGGCAGCCAAGGCCAAACCCCATTTCGATTTCACCATGTCAATCTTTCCTGTAGAAAAAGAAAATATATTTCACATGAACAGTGATGCAGATTTGGGCTTTTAGTGAAATAGAGCACCAGTATCTGAACGTGCATAACTGAATGCAGCTGTGGTTGGCAGCTATGAATTACTGTACTTCATATTTTGCTTTCAAAATCCAGCTTTTCTTGTAATTCTTATTTTTAGGGCATCCTGAATGACTTTCAAAGGTTCTCACGTTTTCAGTCCAGTGTGTTTCATTAAGCCACACAGAGATCTACATTTGATTCATCCAAGCATAACAAAGCACATCTAACTGAAGTCCTGAACCAATGAGGAACCAGGAGCAGATGATTCCAGATGACCAGACCGGTGATCAGTATACTGGTGGTGCTGAATGCTGAGGGGTTGGAACACCCTTGTTTGACATGTATGTACATGTAGCTGAATTTACATGAATATTTATGTTACACAATGAGTAAGTTACATTTTTCTTAATACTGTAGCACAACAACACATGGCAAATTATTAGTGGTGGTTTGGTTTGGTTTGGATGGACGGATGGACGGATATCTATCTATCTATCTATCTATCTATCTATGAGAGAGCGAGAGAGCGAGAGAGCGAGAGAGAGAGAGAGAGAGATTTCCCAACGGGCCATGCACGAGGAGCCAGTAGTACTAAAATGACTTAAAAGAAAAACATTGCCACGAAAAAAGCAAACATTTTGTAGACTTCAAATACAAATACCATATTAATCTAGATTAAAAAAGTTTATCTATGCCCACCCCTACAAGTTATACATTGCAAAAAAAAGATGCTGAGGATATCTGCGGTTTCCGTGAATTTGCAGGGGTTTCCACAAACAATTATTAGTTACGGACCAAGGATAAAATCAGCGAATGACTGAAGCCGTGAATTTGCGGGGGTTTACTCTGTGTGTATGTATATGTACGTATGTGTGTGCAAATGGGAATAAATTATGTAATGAGTGGTGACTCAAGACAAAGTACTGACTTCTTGAGTGAAGGAATCAAAGGAACTCACGCGTGGAGAAGTAAATGTAAGCGAAGAGTATTATGTAGGTGGTGACAAGGGGGATCAGCTCGGCGATGCCAATCTCCTCTTTAAAATGAACATGCACCATGTGATCCTCCCGCAGGGTGCAGTTTATCGAAGGGTGGAGCTGCTTCAGACGCGTCCGCAGACTGGCCACAAACCTACAAACACGCACATCAACCATTAGAATGCAACCAGCATGTATCCGTGCCAGAAGCACACCGCATGACAAAAGAACTCCTTATATGGAAGTTCCTCCAGTTTGATCTTTGAAGCTAGAACTCAAAAGACTTTTACACCATTTTTATTTGTTGAAATCAGATTTCAAATCAGGGAATTAACCATCAGCATTAACAAATCACGGAATTAATTTTGTTCACTGTAACGGTACCCGTGGTTTCATAGTCAGACCTGGAGTCGTAGCTGCTGAGAGCAATGGTGATTGTGTAGGTGACCAGCCTCTTCCTGCTGTAGAGACTGACCCCTGTGCTTTTCCCTGGGACACCAAACAGAAGGTCTGGAACAAACACACACACACACACACACGCACACACACTAAACAGTTATGAGGGAAATACTGACACTGAATTTCCAGGATTTAATCGTCATCATGAAAAACCCCACCAGTTCTCCACAGATAAGGACTATTTATTGTGATAGCACTAGTAATTGTTATTAGTTATTATTAATAAACGTAATAAAGTGCTGCTTTTAGGAATTACTTAAACATTTCATTACTAATTAAAACAATCATTGATGCTCATAATTATACTTGGATTTGTGAAATTCCGCCCAAAGCTCCTGATTTAATTTAATGAAGGACTGATTTCTGTAAGGTTTCTGGAAACAAGTAATACTGGGCTTCTCAAAAAAAAATTCTCTCAAAAATATTTATTTAACATTTGTCATATTAATGCAAAAAAACAGCTCATTTAAACGGTTTCCAAATAATATTTTCACATGTGCCTAAAACTTGTACACAGTACAGAACATTACTAAAAAAAAAAAAGTGGGCTTCATATCAAATTTCTAATGTCTAAACAATGTCTAAAAATTGTACACAGGGACAGGAAGAGGGACAGGGAAGTCTCACCTTTCAGCGTGGCAGAGGTATGGATGCCTTTGGGTTCGTGCTGGTGGACCGTCTTCAGAATGTCTGGGTCCGAGTCAAACATGTCCCGCCGATTCTGCCAGTAGTTGCCGGGGGAAACCAGCAGGCAGCCGTGTTCAGGTAGAATAGACTGCATGCGGCGTAACCCCGGCAACAGCTCAGTCACCTGCAGACACAACGTCTCTAAACTCCTACAAACAAAAACACACACAGACGAAGGGAAATTAATTGAGGAGAACTGTCAAGAGGAGAGGGGGATAGGTCAGGGGATATAAAAAGTGATGGCCAATAAAGCCGCTGAAATTATTATAAATTATTAGAGTAGACTTTATTAGCCCCATGAATTTGTGCTGTTTCAGCGGCAAGTGCACAGTACAAAAGTAAAAGCAGCAAATAATAGAATAAAAGCTACACAACACAAAATATAAAACACACACACAAACACACATATACTGATGGAGAAGAGCAGCAGCAGGAACGGAATTGAGAAATCCTGCCTCAGGGGATGTGCTCTTACGCAACAGGACATTTCTGATTTTTAAATGTTAAAGTATGACGTCAAAGCAGGGATCAAGATGGACCTGTCAGTGTACACATGGTTGCGGATCTCCTCCAGGAGGCTGAAGACTCGGCCAAGAGGCGAACGGAAAACATCAACGGGCACCAGACTGCTGTCCCAAGGAGACACAGCCGCCTTCACCAACACCTGCTGAATATAGGCCACTGGAGGACCCCGATACTGCAGGACAATACACAGACAAACAGACACAGGCCTGAGAATCACCTGAAAATCATCACTGAAATTATGCTTATCAAGGGGTTTCTACCGGTAATATTAGTAATATGATTATATGGTTTATTTAAAAAAGAAAAGTCTTGAAACATTCAACATTCACACAGACATATATACAATTACAGTTCAAATATTTCTGTAAATCTCAACTTAAACATTAATGTAATCAAATCAAATCAAAATTTTTTTGATGTATAGTCATATCCTTTAAAATTTTGCTTCAAAAAACAACATTTCTATTTGGAAACTGGGAGAAATATTGTCAGCAGTTCTTAAAGGCCTATCTTTTTTTTTTTTTTTTTTTTAAATAAGCCATTCCAAACTTTAGCAAGGCAGTGTGTCCGATGTGTGTGTATGCTTTAAAACACAGAACCCACTGTACCCAATCAGGGCGCTCGCCCAGGTCACCCTGAGCCTCATGGGAAGGGACGGAATAATCCTTCACGCCGGTGGTGAACTCCACAGGGCCTGTTCCTGGAAGAGGCAGCTTCAACAGGGGGTAACTGAGTGTGAGTGTGAGAGAGAGAGAGAGAGAGAGAGAGAGAGAGAGAGAATAAATAAAAGAACAATGAGCCATAGACGTATATTCCTGACCCCAATCTACTACATACTTTCGGCGTGGGAAGAACAATTGTGTCCATTTTAACTGAATTCTCCTCCAGCCTAACAAAGACGGGGGAGCAGTCAGGGGAGTGTGTGTGTGTGTGTGTGTGTGTGTGTGTGTAAAAGTGTGTGTGGGAGAGAAAACAAGGCAGGCCTCTTGCAGTCAAGCAAAAGTTTAACAATTTACCCAAGAGTCACTCATTCTCACACACACAAACTAAGGCAAGTGCGTTGTCGCCCATTATCACAGTCAAAATTACTATCAGAAGGATTCTAAACAATATCAGAAAAATTACAAACAAAAATGACATTACAATTAAACAGCCAGAGACAAACACTTGGGGAAAACAGGGTCAAAACAGACACCATTTTAATAACAATGATCCTTCAGTGTAAAGCTAAACCATAGTACATACAGGTTGATGTGCAGACCTAGACGTAGTTAAGGGGAAAATAAACTAGGACAGAACACATTTATTTAAAAAATGATAATAATTACTTAATTTAAAACCATGTATAGAAAAAGTGCAAACTGCACCCCTTTTTGGGGGCAGGAGACCCTCACATTTGTTGAATCTGCTTCAACTAAGATAATTTCCCTTGTAAGATCATGTTAATTATTTACAATATCAAAATTAAGGTTTGTGTTTTAATGTTTATGTTTCACTGCAATATGGAAAAACAGAGTAACAGACATTTTAATTATTCAATTTAACAGTTGTACATAGTCATTATAAATAATGACTGGGACTATTTATCAATTACACATGAAATTGATTAATGTAGAGCATAATTTGTTTTCCTTTTTGTTTTGGAACAGATCTATTTGAGTCAAAAACAATGTGTCAGTTGAGAATGTTTTAACTTGAGACACTAAACCGTGATTTAATTCAGTGATTTAAAGTTCTATAAGAAATATTACATCTAAAAATATTTCTAAAAGACTCCTATGAATATTTCTCAGACAAATTCAGAGAAGACAAAAATCTCCACGGTCAGACTGATGTGGTTAAATTGGAACTGTGTTAAGATGTTTATGATTTAGTCAGAGTGTGGAACTCGAACTGAAGCAGAAGACCTGCAGGAGTGGAGTTGAGAAATTATGCCTCAGGGGACGAGCTCTGGCACAAACAGGACATTCCTCATAACGGTGGGACGCTAAATCACACAGGAGCTGCTCGCAACGACTCAAACCAGAATAACTGCATTATTTTCCCAGATAAACAATAAGAAATGTGGCAGAACTATAGACTGAAGTTCTCTAAAACACAGAACATCAGCTTTTTGCTGCAAAAACATTCAGCAGTATTTCAGGCTGATTTAAAAGACATTTGTGTTTTAGTGATGTGTCTGTGTGCTGATTATGTTTATGAATGTATCTGTGTTTTAAGCTAATTAGTATCTTTGTGGTGAGCAATCAAAGCTCTGTCCACTTAACACTGGAGCTAGTTAAAGGTTTATGTAGCCCAGTGCGAACTGAATAAGTCAGAATCCTAACACACTGGCCTCAACCCATGTTGAGCAGTTGATCTGTTAAACTTGTCTCTGTGGTTTCTGACGCTGTATGCTAAACCACATAAGCAAGTCTGCTGAAGTAAATGTGGGTATAAAGAGGAAATTGAGTAAACAATTTTAAACACAGCAGGACCTCTTCCGCTTTCCTGGAATGTAAATTGTAACACTGTTCCTGTGCTTTGGCTCAGTGGACTTGAATAAAGCCACTGTACCTCCCCTAAGGCCAACTATGCTCATGTTTGGGTGAACACACAGACCACTGTCCAACAGAGTCTCTCACTGAACCTGGAATTTTGTCCAACTCAAACCCAGCTCTGACCCTGGCACAATACTTTCAAACTCCAATGGCAGCCCAATGAAAATGTGGCCATCCTAGAGCAAATTCTGTCCACCCCGACTGCAGCCCAACCAAAATCTGTCCACCCCGACCGCAGCCCAACCAAAATCTGTCCACCCCAACTGCAGCCCAACCAATTTCTGTTCACCCCAACCGCAGCCCAATCAATTTCTGTCCACTCCAACTGCAGCCCAACCAAATTCTGTCCACTCCAACTGCAGCCCAACCAAATTCTGTCCACTCCAACTGCAGCCCAACCAAATTCTGTCCACCCCAACTGCAGCCCAACCAAATTCTGTCCACCCCAACTGCAGCAAAACCAAATCCTGTCCACCCCGACTGCCGCCCAACCAAATTCTGTCCACCCCAACTACAGCCCAACCAAATTCTGTCCACCCCAACTGCAGCCCAACCAATTTCTGTCCACCCCAACCAATTTCTGTCCACCCCAACCAATTTCTGTCCACCCCACACAATTTCTGTCCACCCCAACCACTTTCTGTCCGAGAC
>JBBPDB010112618.1:0-19591 GCA_037974465.1 Brachypetersius altus
CGTGTGAAGCAGAAGCTTGAAAAAGAGAAAAGTGAACTTAGACTGGAGCTGGATGACGTGGTCTCCAACATGGAGCAGGTCGTTAAGTCCAAGGTAATTGCATATGTAATAACTTTTTGAGAACATGAACATGTGCACAAGACCTTAAATGCAAAATACAGCAACATAAACATGATGTCTTTATTGAAAAATACGTAAACATGTATTTTCCAGACAAACCTGGAGAAAATGTGTAGAACCCTGGAGGATCAAATGAGTGAATTTAGGACAAAAGCTGAAGAAGGACAGCGCACAATCAATGATTTTTCAATGCAGAAAGCCAAGCTTCAGACTGAAAATGGTAAGTTTACCCTCAAACAAAACAGTAAATCATATTTGTAGAATGACACTTAACTATCTTGTATTCCAGGTGAGTTTGCCAGACAGCTGGAGGAAAAGGATTCACTGGTTTCTCAGCTAACAAGAGGGAAACAGTCCTACACCCAGCAGATTGAGGATCTTAAAAGACAACTGGAGGAGGAAGTTAAGGTATTTCTAAAAGCAGAATTATCAATGAAAAACACTGTTTGAAACATGTTTCCTAAATGTGTTCTCAAATTTTCAGGCTAAGAACGCCCTAGCCCATGCAGTGCAATCTGCTCGCCATGATGCTGAGTTGTTGAGAGAGCAGTACGAGGAGGAGCAGGAGGCCAAGGCTGAGCTACAGCGCAGTCTCTCCAAGGCCAACTCTGAAGTGGCTCAGTGGAGGACCAAGTACGAAACTGATGCCATTCAGAGGACAGAAGAGCTGGAAGATGCAAAGTAAGGGCTATGTAAAAGAAATCTCTTGACTGTTGGAACAGGCTTAATCTAATAACAATTGGCTTTATAATAAAATTTGCATTGCATTGAAATATCCTACTAGTGCAGTAATTACTACTATTCAGTGAATAAATATAACAAAATAACAGAATATACTGGAATATGAAAGAAGTAATTTTTCACAATTTCACTTAAACCAGGAAGAAACTTGCTCAGCGTCTGCAAGATGCAGAGGAAGCTGTGGAAGCTGTCAATGCCAAATGCTCCTCTCTAGAGAAAACCAAGCACAGACTCCAGAATGAGATTGAAGATCTCATGGTTGATGTGGAACGATCTAATGCAGCTGCTGCTGCTCTGGACAAGAAGCAAAGAAACTTTGACAAGGTAGATACATATATCATGAAACATGATATATGTATATGGTTGCCTCTATAAACATTATACACTGGGGTAGGTAAGATTATGATAAGATATTAGTTCAGATCAGATAGGTTATCCCCAAGACATGAAATTGAGCGTGGTCTCTGAAAAATTGTTTATTCAATTAACTATTAGATACAGAAAACAAAATGAGATCTCCAAATTTTATAATATATGCTTAAGAAAAGGTTAATTTATGTTTTACTTTTCTAAAGTTGTTCATTCATATCAGTGTGAACATCAGTATGAGCATATATTAAGTGTTACCTCACATATATTCAAATCAGTTACCTTAGTTTTCATAGAACAATTTAAGCTGTAAAGTACATTACATTTAATGTATGAAAATGTATTCAGGTTCTGGCAGAGTGGAAACAGAAGTATGAAGAGTCTCAGACTGAGCTGGAGAGTTCCCAAAAAGAGGCAAGATCTCAAAGCACTGAACTCTTCAAATTAAAGAACTCCTATGAAGAGTCTTTAGATCATTTGGAAACTATGAAGAGGGAGAACAAGAACCTCCAAGGTAACTTTAATATGATCTCCTTCCAAAACAGTTTTATTTATCATTGTGAATGTTTCTTTAACAGAATCTTTTGTCTGTTAAACAGAGGAGATTTCTGACCTCACTGAACAACTTGGTGAGGGTGGAAAGAGCATTCATGAGCTGGAAAAAGCAAGGAAACTGTTGGAGCAGGAGAAAGCAGAGATCCAAACTGCTCTGGAAGAAGCTGAAGTAAGTAGTTAAAATAATTAAAATACCGTAATAAACATCAGTAGCCTAACAAGTATTTATTGTCAGAGTAACCACTAAGCCAAATGTTTTGTACTGTACAAAATACTCATCATTATCCAACTATCCATTAATTTAGAATTTATTCAATGATCCTGAGAGTGAATAAAATGGCAAGAATGGGGGTCAAAGGACAATGCAGGGCATTAAATGCTTCTTTGTAATGTAATAAGTAAACTGCCTTAATCTTGATTACCCTTTTTTTTAATGAAAGGGCTCCCTTGAGCATGAAGAAGGAAAGATCTTGCGGGCTCAGTTGGAGTTTAATCAAGTGAAGGCTGATATTGAGCGCAAACTGGTTGAGAAGGATGAGGAGATGGAGCAGGCCAAGAGGAACCAGCAGAGAGTGGTGGAGACCTTGCAAAGCTCTCTGGAGTCTGAGACTCGCAGCAGAAATGAGGCGCTCAGGATAAAGAAGAAGATGGAGGGAGACCTCAACGAGATGGAGATCCAGCTCAGCCAGGCTAACAGACAGGCATCAGAGGCACAGAAGCAACTCAAGGGTCTCCATGGACATATGAAGGTACGTCTGAAAAATGTTATGCTGTGAAGCATCACAACTGAAATCTTTTTGAAATCAACTGTGAAACAAATGTTTAATTGCTTAATTTTACCTTCTAGGATGCCCAGCTGCAACTGGATGATGCTCTCCGTGGTAACGATGATCTCAAAGAGAACATTGCTATTGTGGAGAGACGCAACAATCTGCTCCAGGCTGAGCTGGATGAGCTGAGATCCCTGGTGGAGCAGACTGAGAGAGGCCGGAAACTGGCTGAGCAAGAACTTCTGGATGTCAGTGAGAGGGTTCAACTCCTGCACTCTCAGGTAAGAAATTTATTTAAATATTATTTTAATAAAACAAACATTTATTTATAAGCACCACAAACAGGGAAAATACATTCTAAAAGTCAAAACTACTTTTCACTTTTCAGAACACTAGCTTGCTAAACCAGAAGAAGAAACTGGAAGGAGACACTAATCAGCTTCAGACGGAGGTAGAAGAGGCTGTCCAAGAGTGCAGGAATGCTGAGGAGAAGGCCAAAAAAGCCATCACTGATGCTGCCATGATGGCAGAAGAGCTGAAGAAGGAGCAGGACACTAGTGCTCACTTGGAACGCATGAAGAAGAACATGGAGCAGACCATCAAAGACCTGCAGCACCGCTTGGATGAAGCTGAGCAAATCGCCATGAAGGGTGGCAAGAAGCAAGTCCAGAAGCTGGAGGCCAGGGTGAGTTTATAGCATTACTTTATATACATTTGTAAAATAACTTAGTGCCTTGATGTTTCACAGTTCATGTTGTGTGTACCTCTGTAGGTGAGGGAGCTGGAAAATGAGGTAGAGATTGAACAGAGAAAGGCCAGCGATTCTGTAAAAGGAATCCGTAAATATGAGAGACGCATTAAGGAGCTCACCTACCAGGTTTTTTTTTTTTACCTTTTTCAATATAATATTTTTCATGTTAAAAAGATATACATACATTGAAGAACAGAGAAAATACAGTTCCCATACTATGCTGTTCTGTTTGCAGACTGAAGAAGATCGTAAGAATCTGGCTCGTCTCCAAGACCTAGTAGATAAACTCCAGCTGAAAGTCAAGTCCTATAAGAGAACTGCTGAAGAGGCTGTAAGTGCTAAATGTAACTTAAGGCTGATTTATACTTCTGCGAACGTTGCAGTGCTTTGTGCAAATTTGTGGAGCTGTGCTTATAAATGTTTATTGGTTATTCATTAGCACAAGTATCAAACTATACTTGAAGAGAAAGAGGAAAAATGTGAGATGGTTCAAACGTTCATGCTAAGTAACGTTCAGGCATGTAAACAAATTTCTCCATGAACCCACACATGTTCACAGAAATATGGACACAGAAGTATAAATCAGCTTTTGTCTACATGTACAGAGTGTGCGATCAACTTTTTGACCTCTGCCCATGATATATATCATATATACCTCTAATATATCTGTCAGGCAAACGTTTTACTGGCCTTCAAAAACAATTTATCATCTTCAGACTTAATTTAAAAAGGACGTTATCCAACTTTTTTAAAAATATAAGTGAAATGGCATTTTTCACACTATTGTCAAGCCTTCCATCTGACCACTTAAGTACGAGTGTAATTTTAAGATTTAAGTAGTTAACAGTTATATTGTTTTATACTGAGATAAAATTGTGCAAATAACAGATAACGCTGACACTTTTCATTAGTAGGCTGCTTTCATCTCTTTGACTGAATTTGCTCATGTTCTTGCATCACAGTCTTTCAATGGCTAGGAACTAGCGGGGTATATTATTTGTCTACACAGCAATTAAGGCCTTATATTAGGTTGCAGTAACAGAAAGAAGTTAGGATCCTGGCCAACTTGTCATTCATGTGCGTGTACTCATTTTTCAGGAGGAGCAGGCCAATGCCCATCTGGGCAAGTTCCGCAAGCTGCAGCATGAACTGGATGAAGCAGAAGAGAGGGCTGATATTGCTGAGTCTCAGGTCAACAAACTGAGAGCTAAAAGCCGTGATATAAGCTCCAAGGTATGTTTTCACATTAACACAGCTTTCAGTAAGCTGCTCTCAAAATTGTCTTTGATGAATGGTTTAATTTAGTATCAGCCACTTTTGATAATGTTGCGCTGTAGATGCAGAAAGCTTTTTTAAGTTGTCATAAAATCTGAAATATTCCATAATTAGTACAACTTTTATCTAAAAATATTTTAAATATTCCTGTGGTGAAGAGGAACAAATCCCTTTCTTCTTAAAATGACCTCACTATATAGGTAGTGGAGCTATACTTACCCTTTTCTGTCTCTTCTTCTCACAGAAAGGGCATGATGAAGAGTGAAGCAACCACTCAACTGTCCTTGATCCCTGTTGGTTCTTCTCTTTAACTTCAGCATCTGTAGTTGAATAGAATAAAAAATATTGTGCAAAACCCTTCTGCTGTTCTGTGGTTGCTGTTTTAATAATGGAATGCTACTGCATTTGCTTCACTTAAGTACAGAATGTGACCCAAATTTGCATAAGAAACAGTAAATAATATATATCTTGCAGATGTAAGATTGTGTAAAATCAGTTTTGAATTTAGATTCGGAATTTTTAAATTAAGAACAATGCTTAGATATTACATGTCTTAAAAAGATTAAATACGTTCTCTTTGTTGTTCAAAGTAATATTGGCTTCTTTTGAGTATATATTCTTCACACACATATATAATTGGTGGACAAAATCAAGTGGAATTTATTGCAAGCTTTTTGCTACAAAGATGAAGGGATTAACAGCACTTTTTTCAGTGTGTTCCATCAGCAGAAGAAAGTGTTTAGAATTTTGTCTATGTTTTTAATACATTTATCCATTTTCTTTATTTTAAATAATGGATAATGATGCAAAATCATTACTCTGAGCTCTTGAATGCTCATAACAGAAGTATAAAACAGAAGGCATGCAGAAAGCACGAAGAACAAAAAAAGCATGCAAAAGTTTACAAAGCACAATGGTAAAATAAAAATGTAACATGAAAATATGACATTTGACAACATGCCAAAAGTTGTACAGCGCCTTGTTTGCAATTTTGTATTTAATAGTCTACAATAATGTCTGTAAAGGCATACCATCTGGAGTTACAAAGAATATAATCAGCACTATTTAAAATAGAAAAGCAACTATTATAATATTTAATGATGAACTTACATCAGTGTTTTTTTTTTAATTATTCACTCCTTATCACTGCTTTATTTGCTTATTTGAATGATTGAAATACTTTTAATGCTTAACACAGTAAAATCCTTTGACATGGCATCATATTAGCCATTGCTTTTAAAAGTAAATGATTTTGGTTAAACAGTTACAACTGATCTATTTTAACTAAAGTCTTAAAAATGAGATCATTTTTGATTATGATAACTTTATTATTATTATTATTATTATTATTATGACTATCAAATTCCACTCTTTCGTGTGAAGCAGAACTGTAGAGAGTCTACCTTTTTAATTACACATAAAACCATTCCATTATTCCCATAGTACTAACAGCACTTATAATATCATAGCATTATCAAGTATAATTAAATGTATTGTGTTTTATTTTAGGTTTAAGGAATTACAGTACAGTAGATTAGATTAGTTCTATTTAATTTACAGTAATTAGTTATATTTCATATTATTATTATTATTACATAGCTTTATAAAAGTAGTATTACAAAATAGTCGATTGGTTTATTTTACATGAGAGGGTTTCATTAGTTAATAAAAGACTAAGACTAAAAAAAAGAAATTACAAATATCACCACAAAGTAACGTCTTTGATTTCCTTTGTTTATCCTTTATCTCAAACCACAAACACAATGAAGAGTTAAGAAGTCACCCTGATTTCTCTGAAACGTGCTCACTATGATTCATGCGACTCATTAAAGATAGTCAATAAGTTAAGACAGAACAGGGGCAGTTCAGCAATTAGATTGAGCTATTATTATCAGGTATATTGTCATAACTTTGACCTCACCTACTCAACATCTGTCAGTAGCTTAGCTGATTAAGGAAGTAGCTTAGTACCAGTAGTTGTTTTGTAAGTTATAACAATGTTAAGTATTCCTGAAAATGTCTATTAACAGAATGGTAAGAATTATACTAAAAGTTTCTTGTATCCATATGCTTGTTTTAAAATAATTTCACAGTAAAACACCACATTTAAAATTTAACAAAAAATTCTGATCTGGTTTGAAATTCTTGTGCATAAAACATAATCCACAGTTGTCTCACAGCAGTTGGAGAATTCATTACTTACACAACATCCAAATCTACATTCTACTAAATACAGTCTATGAAAATGTGAATCAGCCCTTAACTATGGTGTCATAATTATAATAGATTTAATGTGTTTAAACCACCGTACATGATTATATGGCCTATGATTATATTCCTTTTTAAAATAGTAGAATGGTTATTTTTTGGAGAAATATGCCATTACCTGGAACCTTCCAAATGCATCTTATAGAAATGGAAAGATGGAGCACCTACCTTCTTTAAATAAAGAGCTCAAAAAGCTTATGTGCTTTGTTGGTGGGTGGGTAGGTGATCGCCATAAAAGGCATGACGCACCTTTGATGGGTGGGAATGCCCAAAGTAGCTCTCCATAGACAACCTTCTCCAAAGTTATCTTATTCTGTGGACAGAAGTTGCAGTGTTTCTGTTAGTTGGACATCTTCATATCCATTGTGAAACAAATATGCATAGTAACAAATCAACAACATTTTGCAAATTCTCCAAAACAATATGTAGCAAATTATGCATCGGTTAATGTGCTTTGACAGTTACCTTACCTTCTTCTTCCTTCTGGTAACCGCAACGCTCCCTTATCTGCGAAGAAAGCAAATTTGTGTGAGGAACACAAGGACTTGTTGAATGCTCTAAAGGCTACTGTGAGCTGAGACTGCCTTGGTGTTGCTCAAGGTGATGAGCAGGCCAGCAGGAAAGTGTTGATTAGAGGAGGAGTCTACACTGAGCAGCTGAGAATTGTAGGAGGGGGTGGTTCAGAGGTTCACAGAGCATCCAGCAACGTTGCAACCTTAAACCAGACCGCCGTGTACTTGGGCTATATTAAGTTCAATTGTTGACTTTGGGCCCCACAAGGTTTGTACAGTGCCAGAGAGGCTACAGATAAAGAGCCATCTATAAGTGATGGATAATTTGTCTCATCAAGTGCATAACCAGATACATAACAATGTATGATACATAACTTTGCAGATTACTCTCCATGTTTGACTTGCCCGTTTAATCTGATCAAAACAAAAACGACTCCTTAACCACATTTTTTTTTTTTTAATTTTTGTTTAAGTGTAGCTGATCAATCAGGCTAAAAATATAAACTGAACTTCTGACAGGAGCTGCATTGTTTTCCCTCAGTTGGCCATGTAACGTAAGACTATTGCCTATAAAGATCAGAAGGGTACCAACATGTAGATAATTTTATTTATGTGCTTGGAGACCTTTACCAGTGAAGCATCTGCTCTAGTCCAACAGGGCCTGCGGTAGCTGTGCTTCTCAATCAGAGAGAGGCACTCAGTAGGAATTTCACAGGGTTATCTTTGTACTCAAGGACAAAGAGAAGGAAACAATGTGGTGCAAACAAGACTGTGGCAATGGCATGTCCTTTAGTTAGCCAGTGGCTATTCAAACTTTAGAAAATAGCTTGCAACTTATGGGAACATTGGAATAACTGAACTGGAAAGTAGGAAAGTAATTAATTACTAAATGAAAAGGTTTTTCAACAATGCTTCCTATAAACACCATAGGTTTTAGGTTGTATATTAATGTAATTTGACTTCAGTCTTTCAACCACAGAAAAATTATACTCTAAGAGGCATGTAGGAATATATAGACAGCAACAAACCAACAGGTAGTCAGAATTTACTTTCATTTTTGTCTGCTTAGGGACTTTTATTTCAAAGACAGAGTCTACTGTTTAGACGTTAGACATTTCACACCTATCCATGGTAGTAGTAGGTGAGTGAGAGTGAGAATGTGAGCGTAATTGACACTTATTGCAGTCGACTCGCACCTTGTGCTGAGTTTCTTAACCTTTTACCCTTCAACTGTCCATGCCTTGTTGTTAATCTTCCACACAGTTACCACCCCATAGTGTTGATATATGCCACCCACTTAAGGGTCTAATGAGAAAAGGTCTGCACCCCAGCCCTTCAGAGCAATCCAGTGAGAAAATACATGACAACATCACGCAGATCAGTTTCAATACTCAAAGCAAGGCGATGCATTCTGAAATATCTTACCTGTAAAATGACATTAAGCAATTACACCATAACTTCATTGATTTTTCATACCTGTCAGCATATACCATCATTTAATAAGCTCCAAAACATGGTGAACATGACACTGAGTTAAGCAGGTAAGGCATTATAGCCTTGTGAAAAACATCTATAGAACGGGCTCAAAAAGACAATGTATAAATGGATGGGGGTCAGACTGTACAGGCTGTTCTTCTCAATCACAGAGAAGCATGTGGCAAGAATTTCGCTTGGTTATCTTTGTCCTCAAGTGTAAAGGCAAGGAAACAATGCTGTTTCGATGCCATGGGACAGAGTGAAGCATTCACACCAGCTGGAGAATGACCTTGGTTGTGCTTTACCACTCAGAGACAGACAGCTGATGCTTTTCTAATATGGGCAAAAAAGCACCTGTGAGCGCTTGAATGCACAGACACTTAGCTAATCCTCCAATCTAAATAAACAAGGTGTAGAATAACCTAAAGTTACGAACTAAAATAGAAGTGAACTACAGCTATCACCTTTGCTGCATTTACCTGTGAGTTTTCTTTCACAAGCCTGATTTGCTTGTTGTCATCATAACAACATGAAGGTCATTAAGCATTTTTGTGGTTATCACATGTTAATGCATGATATTGTTATACCAAATCCCCAGAACTAATTGTTTCTTATGCACGTCTCCCCATTTCTGTCATCTGATGCGTTCTACAGCTGGCATGTTTATGACTCTTTATTACCTCCCACTGGACCCTCGCTGACATTTATGTCATGAATAAAAGAAACTAACCCCCCACCACGTTGTCAGAAGTCTTACCAAACTGAGCCACTACAATGCATCATATGGTGCCAGCAACCATATTTAGAGGACCTCCTGCTTTATAAAAGGGAGACAGGAGTGACTAACTCAGGACTGGTTATCTATTGTCATCTAAAAGTAAGTTCTCACCGAAGCCTCAAACTTTTATGCTCTAAGGAAAACAAACACATTCTTTAAGGAATTACTGATTTACAGTTGCCAAATTAATAATGCTTCTACAAAATAAGGGAGATATGTATGACTTGTTGAGCTATTTATTTTATAGGCATTGAGTCTAAATCACTTGTATTTTCCGTTTGTGTACCTTTAGGGCTGTACACCATCCATTTGTGGAGAGGGGAACCAGAAGAAGTAAGTGTTTAATAGCTCTTCACAATACACAAATGTACTTTCTTCTTAACAATAGGTGTATAGTGTCACAGCATTTAACAGCTGTTTGTTCACTGATCTCAGACTGAAAGATGGGAGATGCTCTGATGGAGGAGTTTGGGCAGGCAGCCCCATACCTAAGGAAGTCAGATAAGGAGCGCCTGGAGGCCCAAACTCGCCCGTTTGACATGAAGAAGGAATGCTTTGTGCCTGATGCAGAGGAGGAGTATCTCAAGGCATCTATCACCAGTCGTGATGGTGACAAAGTCACTTGTGAAACCTCAAAGGGAGTGGTAAGAAAACGAAAGACTTCTATAAATATAACTGACACCTGAATTCAGTGATATTAGCAACAATGTCTAGTTTATAATCTATTTTTACTTAGTTTCCCCTCATCTGAGGCCTTAAGTAAATACAGTACATAACCAGCTCTTCTTAAAAATGAATATTGTTCAGAAATTAATTGCACATGGTCTAAAAATGTTTATAAAGCAATATTCAAATGCTTTATGCAAAGTTCAATTAAAAATATTGTTTATAAATTAAATGTATTAAATGTGTTCATATAGCTAATATAATGTGTAGAACTGTGCAGTAACATGTAAAGCGTCCTAAATGTAAAAAGCATTATATGCCATTGTCCACAGACTGTAACTGTCAAAGAAGCTGATATTAACCCTCAAAACCCGCCTAAGTTCGATAAAATTGAGGACATGGCGATGTTCACCTTCCTGCATGAGCCTGCTGTGCTGTTTAACCTCAAAGAGCGTTACGCAGCCTGGATGATCTACGTGAGTTAGTTGTGAAGTTCTTCATCCATCCAGTTCTTCTGTACGTGTGTGAAAATAGTAAACACAGATTTCTCTCCCTGTTTATAGACCTATTCAGGCCTGTTCTGTGTGACTGTCAACCCCTACAAGTGGTTGCCAGTGTACAACCAAGAAGTTGTTGTTGCTTACAGGGGCAAGAAGAGAACTGAAGCCCCTCCCCACATCTTCTCCATTTCTGACAACGCCTACCAGTACATGCTGTCAGGTAACACTTCACTGTGACATAATATAACTATTTAGTTATGTATACCTGTGCACATTAACACATGTTCTTTACATTTTCTGATCATACAGACAGAGAGAACCAGTCTGTCCTTATCACGTAAGTATAGAACTCACTGCATTTGTACAAGGTTTATATGAACACACACTGTATTTATCTGGAAAGCATCTGAATTTCAATTTCTTTACTGTAGTGGAGAATCTGGTGCAGGAAAGACTGTGAACACCAAAAGAGTAATCCAGTACTTTGCCAGCATTGCAGCAACACCTGGCAAGAAAGATGCAGCCATGGAGAAAAAGGTAACTAAACGGTTATAATAATAAGATTATGTTCATGTGTGTTTTCTGTATAAGCAGTTTAAAGCATGTGTTGATATTTGAATGTAGGGTACTCTGGAGGATCAAATCATCCAGTGTAACCCTGCCCTGGAGGCCTTTGGTAATGCCAAGACCATCAGAAATGACAACTCCTCACGTTTTGTAAGTCTGAGTATTTATGCACATATATATCCTGTTAGGATTCAGAAATAGTGGTAGTGCAGCATATTAATGCTCTTTATCTGTATAGGGTAAATTCATCCGTATCCACTTTGGTGTCAGTGGAAAGCTGGCTTCTGCTGATATTGAGACTTGTAAGTAAAATCTTGTCTTACAAATATATAGTAGTTACTGAAAGTTGTTACTGAAAGATTTAAATATATAATCTTATATTGTCTAATTAATATCTCTCTAGATCTTCTGGAGAAGTCTCGCGTCACCTATCAGCTCAAAGCTGAGAGAGACTACCACATCTTCTACCAGATCCTGTCTCAGAGGAAACCTGAGCTGCTGGGTAGGTGCAGTGTTCTCAGTACAATGACTTATCTCTGATAAATGCTTGATGCGCTTTACAGACTACAAAGTTTGACATTGAAGTAAAAAATAATTAATATTTCACAAGTGTATGTCTTGCCACAACAAAATCACCCCTTCCCACATAAAATTGATTACATTTGTTTGTTTTGCAGAAATGTTACTCATCACCAACAACCCTTACGACTATGCCTACATCTCCCAAGGAGAAATACAAGTGACGTCTATTGATGATGGAGATGAACTGCAGGCTACGGATGTGAGAAATATAAATATTCCCATTACATTAAGTAAAATTTTGCTGCCACAGATAAATAACTTTTATATGATCAACAGGAAGCTTTCGATGTCCTGGGCTTCATTCAAGAAGAGAAGAATGGCATCTATAAGCTGACTGGTGCCATCATGCACTTTGGCAACATGAAATTCAAGCAGAAGCAGAGAGAGGAACAGGCGGAGGCTGATGGCACTGAGGGTCAGTGTTAATTAGTGTCTAAACCTTTCTCAAACACTTCAATTTTACAGTATTTCCAATATATTGACTCATGATCTTCTCACATCCTAAACAGATGCTGACAAAGTCGCATACCTGATGGGCCTAAACTCTGCCGATCTTATTAAGGGTTTGTGCCATCCAAGAGTCAAAGTAGGAAATGAATGGGTCACCAAAGGGCAGAGTGTCCAACAGGTGATTCTCTTCACTATGTTTCATAATGTATGTCTTCTGACACTGCAGCTACAGAACATCTGACGTGTATCTGTCCTTCTTGCTGTAGGTGTACTACTCTATTGGTGCTCTGGCAAAATCTGTGTATGAGAAGATGTTTCTTTGGATGGTGGTGAGAATTAACCAGCAACTGGACACCAAGCAGCCCCGCCAGTACTTCATTGGTGTGCTGGATATCGCTGGCTTTGAGATCTTTGATGTATGTTACAATTCATTTTTTTATGTTATTAGCATATTTATAGCATTATATTTTGTGTTTCATCAATGTTCATTCTGTGTTCCTCCTCCAGTTCAACACCTTTGAGCAGCTGTGCATCAACTTCACTAATGAGAAGTTGCAGCAGTTTTTCAACCACCACATGTTTGTGCTGGAACAAGAAGAGTACAAGAAGGAGGGCATTGATTGGGAGTTCATTGACTTTGGCATGGACTTACAGGCCTGTATTGAGCTAATTGAAAAGGTGAGCAAATACAGTTGTAAGAAACGATATCAGAAATTTCCTGATTTTTGCATAATTGGTCTGGATTGATCTCACTCATTTTAGAATTCTACAGTATGCCTCTGGAAAATACTTGTCATCTTTGTTTAAACCAGCATAGACATACAATCATGCCATATGTAACTTTAAAATTAAACTGTCATAAATATATATTATTGCTTAGATTAGGGCATGCTTTATGTGACTTTTTTTCAGGAATTCAAGTAGGTTTATGGTGTAGTGTAAACACATTTTAGGATCACCGATTACAAAATTGTTTTTACCTTTCAGCCCATGGGTATCATGTCCATCCTTGAAGAGGAGTGCATGTTCCCCAAAGCCAGCGATGCTACATTCAAAGCTAAGCTTTATGACAACCACTTGGGTAAAAATCCCATGTTCCAGAAGCCCAGGATTGTAAAGGGTAGGCCAGAGGCTCACTTTGCCTTGGGTCACTATGCTGGCACTGTTGACTACAACATTAACAACTGGCTGGTGAAGAACAAGGATCCCCTCAATGAAACTGTGGTAGGACTTTTCCAGAAGTCAACACTGAAGATGTTGTCCTATCTGTTTGCTGGCTATGCTGGTGCTGATTCAGGTAATATTTAAAGATTGAAATATACATAATGGAATGATAAAAGTTATTGTAATATTCAGTGAATGCAAAAGTTGTTCATGCTTCTACAAATGCTTTCTTTTAAACAGCTGCGGAATCCGGTGGAAAGGGTGGCAAAGGCGCCAAAAAGAAAGGTTCTTCATTCCAGACTGTGTCTGCACTCCACAGGGTACGCTATTGACCCCCTGTTCAACACAGCATATTGTTTATTAAAATTTAATGTAACACTCCTATTGGCATGATCTACAGGAGAACTTGAACAAGCTGATGACCAACTTGAAGTCCACACACCCCCACTTTGTGCGCTGCCTCATCCCCAATGAGACCAAGACCCCTGGGGCCATGGAGAATCCTCTTGTCATGCACCAGCTGCGCTGTAACGGTGTGCTGGAGGGCATCAGAATCTGCAGAAAGGGCTTCCCCAACAGGATTCTGTATGGTGACTTTAAACAACGGTACGATTTGTCCTGTTGCTAAAACTGTTATTCACTTCTTTTTTTTAAAATGAACCGGCCTTCATTAATGTAAGTTCCCTTTTTTGTTTTATCATTTTAAGTTACCGTATCCTGAATCCTGCCACCATTCCTGAGGGACAGTTCATTGACAACAAAAAGGGGGCAGAAAAACTTCTTGGCTCTCTGGACATTGACCATAACCAGTATAAGTTGGGGCACACAAAGGTAAGGTGCCAACAAGCTAAATATTACATATTCAGCTGATACTATGTCTCAAACATACTATTTTTCATGCTATATGCATTATTGCATTACTTTTAGGTGTTCTTCAAAGCTGGTCTTCTTGGTACACTTGAGGAGATGAGAGACGATCGCCTTGCTCTTATTATCACTGGTATCCAGGCCAGGTTACGTGGTCATCTGTCAAGAATTGAATTCCAGAAGATTGTAGAGAGGAGGTAAACACATTCCTTCAAATACTAATTGTGTTTAATCATTCTTTAAAGTGTAGGTAAAGTACTAATTAAATCTCTGCAGGGATTCTTTGCTGGTAATCCAGTGGAATGTCCGCGCTTTCATGGGTGTCAAGAATTGGCCCTGGATGAAGCTGTACTTCAAGATCAAACCTCTGCTGAAGTCTGCTGAGGCTGAGAAAGAAATGGCCAACATGAAAGAGGAATTCACCAAGTTAAAGGAGGCCTACACTAAATCTGAAGCTCGCAGGAAGGAACTAGAGGAAAAGATGGTTACACTTATCCAAGAGAAGAATGACCTGCAAATCCAAGTGCAATCTGTGAGTTCACAATATGACAGCTATTATCATACCATGGGTTATCACACCATAAATATATAACCTCTAATTAATTCTTAACAGGAGCAAGATAACCTCTCAGATGCTGAAGAGAGGTGTGAGGGTCTGATCAAGAGTAAGATCCAGCTGGAGGCCAAAGTCAAAGAATTGACTGAAAGACTGGAGGATGAAGAAGAGATGAATGCTGAGCTCACTGCTAAGAAGAGAAAGCTTGAGGATGAATGTTCTGAACTCAAGAAGGACATTGATGACCTGGAACTTACTTTGGCTAAAGTGGAAAAAGAAAAGCATGCCACTGAGAACAAGGTATGAGTTGCACTTTAAAAATATGGCTTTAAAGTATATGGGAGCTAAGTAGTCCAGTAACATTCTGGTGCATCTCTTAGGTGAAAAACCTGACAGAAGAAATGGCAGCTCTGGATGAAATTATTGCCAAGCTGACCAAGGAGAAGAAAGCTCTCCAAGAGGCTCATCAGCAAACACTGGATGATCTCCAAAGTGAGGAAGACAAAGTCAACTCACTGACTAAAGCCAAAACCAAGCTTGAGCAGCAAGTTGATGATGTATGTTCAAATGTATTATATTCTCAGTACATACTGACATTTAAGGCTGCTGAAGGTATCTTAACAACATGCTACTTTTGCCTTTTTAACCAGCTTGAAGGGTCCCTAGAACAAGAAAAGAAGATACGTATGGATCTTGAGAGAGCTAAGAGAAAGCTGGAAGGAGACTTGAAGTTGACCCAGGAAAGCATTATGGACCTAGAGAATGACAAACAGCAGATGGAGGAGAAGTTAAAGAAGTAAGATTATAACTTAAAATAAATAAATAAATATAAACACATATTTTTAAAGAAAGATCATTTCAATAATTATTTTCACCATGTAGGAAAGACTTTGAAATCAGTCAGCTTAATAGCAAGATTGAGGACGAACAAGCAGTGGGTGCTCAGCTCCAGAAGAAACTGAAGGAACTGCAGGTAGGTGGAAAGACTTATTAATTTTAACAAAAGCTTTTCCTTTCATTTAACCTGTGCCTAAGCTTTTAATTGGTTTTAATCTAGGCCCGTATTGAAGAGCTTGAGGAAGAGTTGGAGGCTGAGAGAGCTGCCCGAGCCAAGGTTGAGAAGCAGAGAGCGGACTTAGCCAGAGAACTGGAAGAGATCAGTGAGAGGCTGGAGGAGGCCGGTGGTGCCACTGCTGCCCAGATTGAGATGAACAAGAAGAGAGAAGCTGAGTTCCAGAAACTGCGCAGAGACCTTGAAGAGTCCACTCTGCAACATGAGGCCACTGCTGCTACACTGAGGAAGAAAAATGCTGATAGTGTGGCTGATCTGGGTGAACAGATTGATAACCTTCAGCGTGTGAAGCAGAAGCTTGAAAAAGAGAAAAGTGAACTTAGACTGGAGCTGGATGACGTGGTCTCCAACATGGAGCAAATCGTCAAGTCCAAGGTATGCAAGTTGCTGCTACTGTTTTATATTTGTTTGTTTTTACTATTGGATTTAAATGTACAGTGCATTCTCTGTTCCAGACAAACCTGGAAAAAATGTGCAGGACTCTAGAGGATCAGATGTCTGAGTACAGAACTAAGTATGAGGAAGGACAACGAGTCATTAATGACTTCAGCATGCAAAAAGCTAAACTGCAAACTGAGAATGGTAAGGACTAGAATGAAATATAGTATAAAGTGAAGTATAAACATGTAACATATGGACAGCTGATATCGTTTTAATCAATCTGTATTCAAGGTGAACTTTCAAGACAGTTGGAAGAGAAGGATTCTTTGGTCTCTCAGCTGACCAGAGGCAAGCAGTCCTATACACAACAGATTGAAGATCTCAAGAGACAGCTAGAAGAAGAAGTGAAGGTATTTCAACAATTTGTTCTTTCACATTTTCACATTGCATTATTGAAATATAAGTTTTTAAAACAATCATCTTCTTCCAGGCCAAAAATGCACTGGCCCATGCAGTGCAGTCTGCTCGCCATGATTCTGACCTGCTCAGAGAGCAGTACGAGGAGGAGCAGGAGGCCAAGGCTGAGCTACAGCGCAGTCTCTCCAAGGCCAACTCTGAGGTGGCTCAGTGGAGGACCAAGTATGAAACTGATGCCATCCAGAGGACAGAGGAGCTGGAAGATGCAAAGTGAGAAATCAGAAATTATTCACTGAATTCACTTTCACCTTTATGAGGCTTTAAAGATCGGCCATTATTTCATAAAAGATGCAGTTTCTTCAAATGCTCTTTGAAATGTTTACTCTTCTGTCACACAGGAAGAAACTTGCTCAGCGTCTGCAAGATGCAGAGGAAGCTGTTGAAGCTGTCAATGCCAAATGCTCCTCCCTTGAGAAAACCAAGCACAGACTCCAGAATGAGATTGAAGATCTCATGGTTGATGTGGAAAGATCCAATGCTGCTGCTGCTGCTCTGGATAAGAAGCAAAGAAACTTTGACAAGGTAATAATGTTCTGCTTTTACTTTGTTGAAAATGTAGCTTCTATTTTGGGTTTGTTGTGGACCACAGTTCTACTGAGCATTTTCTCACATCTAACACTCAGAACTCAACTCACAAAGGCCAGGTTATTAATCAGGTATGTTTAATGAGACAGGATGCTAAACTCTGCATTATTGTGGCCCAGAAATTACCCAGTTTGATAACCCTGTTCTAGCTGCACAGAAGGCAGAAGAGGCTTTGTATTCTCCTGTTAACATTAATCTATACAACACTTACAAAGTATTGTCCAAGTATTGTCATGAGGTAAACCCTAACAAGAAAAGTGAACAAAGCTATGCAGAACCTGTCTAAGTAAACATTTTGATATGGTACAGGTCCTTGCTGAGTGGAAGCAAAAGTATGAGGAGTCTCAAACTGAATTAGAGAGTGCTCAAAAGGAGGCCAGATCTCTAAGCACTGAGCTGTTCAAACTGAAGAACTCCTATGAAGAGTCTTTGGATCATCTGGAGACTATGAAAAGGGAGAATAAGAACCTCCAAGGTAACAATGTTTAGTAATAGTTTTTGGCATGCTGAAGAATAGTTTTACATTCCTCAAAAAATAACACATACTGAACAATATTATCCTGTTTGCCAAACAGAGGAAATTTCTGATCTCACTGAACAAATTGGGGAGACTGGAAAGAGCATTCATGAACTGGAGAAAATCCGTAAACAGCTGGAACAGGAAAAGATGGAGATTCAGTCTGCTCTGGAAGAAGCTGAGGTGCAAAATTGTGACTGCATTGTTTTGTAGATTTAAGCAGATATGCACATAAACCTTGTTTAAGGAATAAAATCTCAGTGGTGGCATCATGATATAATTTTTGAGTAAATGACAGCTCTAAATAACTCAGTTGTGCTATTTTAGGCCTCCCTTGAGCATGAAGAAGGAAAGATCTTGCGGGCTCAGCTGGAGTTCAATCAAGTGAAGGCTGATATTGAGCGCAAGTTGTCAGAGAAGGATGAGGAGATGGAGCAGGCCAAGAGGAACCAGCAGAGAGTGGTGGACACCCTGCAAAGCTCTCTGGCATCTGAGACTCGCAGCAGAAATGAGGCGCTCTGGATAAAGAAGATGCTAACAGGCAAGCATCAGAGGCACAGAAGCAACTCAAGGGCCTCCATGGACATCTGAAGGTATGTCTAAAAAATGTTGTGCGGTGAAGCATCACAACTGGAATCTTCTTGAAATCAACTGTAAGACAAATGCTTAATTGCTTAATTTTACCTTCTAGGATGCCCAGCTACAACTGAATGATGCTCTCTGTGGTAACGATGATCTCAAAGAGAACAATGCTATTGTGGAGAGACGCAACAATCTGCTCCAGGCTGAACTGGATGAGCTGAGATCCCTGGTGGAGCAGACTGAGAGAGGCCGGAAACTAGCTGAGCAAGAACTGCTGGATGTCAGTGAGAGGGTCCAGGTCTTGCACTCTCAGGTAGGATGTTTTAAAATGTCATTTCTCATCAGTTTTGATCATACATCAGATACATGTGTACTGAAAGAAATGTGAAGCCTTTGTATACAGAACACTAGCCTGCTGAACCAGAAGAAGAAACTGGAAGGAGACTCCGCTTCAGACGGAGGTAGTGGAGTGCAGGAGAAGGCCAAAAAAAACATCATTGATGCTGCCATGATGGCAGAAGAGCTGAAGAAGGAGCAGGACATTAATGCTCACTTGGAATGCATGAAGAAGAAGAACATGGAGCAGACCGTCAAAGACCGTCTGGATGAAGCTGAGCAAATCGCCATGAAGGGTGGCAAGAAGCAAGTCCAGAAGCTGGAGTCCAGGGTTGGTAACAGAAACTTAATATACCATTAACATTCATAATTTACATTCATATTTGAGACTGAAGATTGGTGTTTCTCTTTTCATAGGTACGAGAGTTGGAGAATGGGGTGGAGATGGAACAGAAGAGCACTGAATCTGTTAAGGGTGTCTGCAAATATGAGAGATGTGTTAAAGAACTAACCTACCAGGTAAACACATAAGTCTGGAAGAAATATATTTTTCTGCTTTCTAAAAAAATCCAAATGCCAAAAATAGCTTTATATTTCAGAAATATCTTTAACAATTTCCATAAATGCAAATTATGTAGAGATTTAATTCGTAATATTGCAGAATGCACATTGTG
>JBBPDB010112631.1:0-19588 GCA_037974465.1 Brachypetersius altus
CACACACACACACACACACACACACACACACACACACACACACACACACACACACACACACACACACACACAGGATAGAGATTTAGAAACAAACACATAGCGGCAGATACTTGAGGATCAGGTATCGGTAGCGGAAAAAAAAAACTTCTTAGTCGGTATTAGTGCCTTTCAGTGACTATTAGTGCCTATTAGTGCTTATCAATTTCTCTCAGTGTGCATCAGTGCCGATTAATGGCTATTAGTGCTTAAGTAAAGTAAAGTGGCCCTTATAGCCACACTTGAACACAGCATAGCACACAGCATGAACAATTAATTTTTTTCTCTGCATTTAACCAAGTAAAGCAGGGGGCTGCTATTAATAAGGGGCGCCCAGGGAGCAGTGTGTGGGGACAGTATCTTGCTCAAGAGTACCTCAGTGATTATACTAGCAGTGCTGGGATTCAAACCCACAACCTTCTGATTGCAGGGGCAACTTCTTAACCACTAGGCCACCAGTGGATCAAGTGGTTATCAGTGATTACCAGAGCCTATTAGTGCCCATCATTGACTATTATTGCCTGCTACTGACGAACAGTGCTGATTGACGGATATTAGTACCCATTAGTGGCTAATACTGACAATCAGTGCAATCAACGCCTATTAGTGGCAAATAATGCTTTTCTGTATGAGTGACTGTTCGTGCCTAATAATGACAATCAGTGCCCATTAAAGAATACCAGTGTATTACTGAAAACCAAAATGTATTAGCGACAGTCTATTGGTGACCATAAAAGCCTATTAGCCTATCAAAGTCTCCTGGTTATAACAGCTTCATAGCTTGAGCATTAATCTAAAGAAGTAAATGTCAAATATCAATCATGACAAAGTAAATTTGCCCCTTATAGTTCTGTGTGAACACACCACAGCACACAGTGTGATTTTTTTTCTCTGAATTTAACCCATTCTCCAAGTGAAGCAGGGGGCTGCTCTCAATGAGGGGTGCCCAGGGAGCAGTGTGTGGGGATGGCACCTTGCTCAAGGGTACCTCAGTGATGCCACTAACAGTCCTGGGATTCAAACCTAAAACCTTCTGATCGCAATGACAACCCCCTAAGAACTAGGCCACCAGCTGCAGGCTTAGCTGATCGACTACATTTGGGCTGTGTGGGAAATATAGCTCAATTAAACACAACACTGCAGTGAGCACAGGCGTAATCTGAACCTACAGACACACATCAACAGCAAGTGACACCTGACATCAGCCATGAATTATAAAGGACATTAAGTCCTCAGTGCTTTAGTTAAGGTATTGAATGGCCCTGGGCCACAAAGGTCAGAACAGAATATGGTAGCAAGAGAGTTTAACCACAGCAGTAACAATTTTCTATATATCGGTCCGGTCAGGGCCAAAATCCCTGGATGTGATCTCGGAGAAAACCTGAACGATCAGGTAAACTAAACTATGATCGAACTGTGTAAAATATGTCTAACAATAAGCCACTGGAGATTCAGCCATTTGTGTAGAACTCTATAATGGACAAACTATGTGGGTACAGAACCTGGAGTTTTACATTTACACAGCACCCCCCTGGAGGAAGTACAGAGCTGTTTAGCTGTTTATTAAAAAATAACATTAGTTGCTGAAGAGAGGGGAAAAGGATGGTATCAGTGACTGGTATCAGAAGATACTTTAGGGTGCAGAATCAGTATCAGCATCGGTATCGGTATCGGTATCGGACATGCATTTTTTTTCTGATGAGGTTTCGAGTTCTTTACTTTAAGTCAGTCTAAATGCTTGTTAATGTTTGAGTTATAGTATGTGATGAAGCTCTGACTTTCTGATTGAATATTCATGAATCAGATGTGAATCCACTAACAAATATGGTGCAAATTCGAGATTTCGAGATTTCATGCTGAAAATGTTTAAGACGCTTTTTTTCAGAGTTGTGAGGCTGCCTTATAAAGCCTGAAAACGATGAGAAAAAGAATCATGTCCTCCTAGCCCTTATATAGTTGATCAGCCAATACACCTTTGGACAGATTCACTTCTGTGGTTTCTGACACTGGACATCTATCATTGTGTGTGTGTGTGTGTGTGTGTGTGTGTGTGTGTGTGTTTAGACATACCGTCCCTTCTGCTATAGGCCCACTGCAAGCTCTGCTGTGTTCTCCTGGATCTCTGTCTCCTGTTTGGCTGGTAGTGGCTGCAGGGGAGAAGTGAACAGAGTTCAGAAGTCAAGTGATCATTCTGGGCTTTTTGGGGAGGGAGAGGGGGAGAGAGAGAGAGAGAGGGATAGAGAGAGAGAGATAGAGAAACAGTGTATATGTGTACATGAGACACTCACGTCTGAGTGTGAGCCGTCCGTCATCCAGCCGCTCCAAAACCACACCGTCCAGATAAAAGGCCACTGAGGCAGGCTGGGGGGCTGTGGGGTACACCCTCGGACCATCATCCTAAAACACACACACACTTTATATTTTTTTGTTACTTTCACATTTGCCTCTATTAGAGGCAAAAAATACATATTTATTCATTCATTTCAGCCTAAAAATGGATCAAATCCAAAATATTCTTCAGATATACTGTATATACTATATACTAGATATACTGTATTCTATAATGTTGGAACAATTTATGTAGAAACTTCTCATCGCTTGTGAACACTGAAGTTGTTCTGTGGTAAACTGACATCACATGCTGACCTTCAGTGTGAGGCTGGTGTTGTGTATCTTCAGTCTGATTGGTTGGGGGTCGGCAGTCAACTCGTCCTCCAGGAACGGCCCGATGGTGTTGAGGGTGGAGGTCAGCAGCTCAGCCTGGCAGCCCTGAACACGCACCTCCAAAAACCCCACCCCCTCCGCCATCGCACAGTGTTGAGCCGCACCCGGTCCTGCCTCCACCCTCACACACACCACTGCCAAAGCCTGCGGACCAGGAGAGAGGGGGCGCAGGCCAGGAGAGAGGGGGGGTGGGGAGGAGGGACCTTCAGGGGGAGAAGAGGAAAATATTATTATAACTCTGGGTTGAGGGTCTTTTTAAAGCCATTAACAGTGTCTCAAATGCTTTTTCAACACAACCTTGTCATTATGACAAAAGTATTATTTTTATAATATAACCAACTAAAAACCAAAAATCCAATACAAATGTCTCTTTTTACTGTATAAAGCCACAAACATCAGGGCTGTAATGATATACGATATGAAAATCAGGACACTCAGATTCACGAACGTGTGTCGTGGTGTGAGAAGGCAGAATTGTGACACGCCCCTGCATTAAGCAGTACCACCACCTCCCCAACAAAAGAATCATGATCCGAACCGAATCATGGGTCAAAAATTGTGATTCTAACCAAACCGTGGGTTTGGTGTATTGTTACAGCCCTAACAAACATACATATTTAACATTTTGGAAAATCTCCAGATCATGCACACATTAGTATTATAATAAAAAATGTTGATTTATTTATTTTTTTAAATACCATCCCCACATTCACACACACCCCTTCCTCCCACCCCCATACTCTCACACACACATGAATGGTGTGTTTTTTCCACTTGCTTTTACGATCAGATCAGAAATAAAAATATATTGAGTTATTTTGATTTTTAAATGACACCAGTTGTAAAAAGACCATGCCTTATCAGCGCTGCATGCCAGTGCCTCGTTCAGGTGCTAAGGGTTAAAGTGACTGTTCAAAATGTATTAGATCTGACAGGATTCGTCAGGTGTCTGAGGTTCACGTCTTTACTTTTAGAACTGGAGCTATGAGGCTGATGTAGTAATGTAATGGAAGATTATATCACACCCATCAGAAATGTAGACAAATTTGTTTCATAATAAGAGATGTTGAAAACATTGTAATGAAAGTTTATATGCCACCAATCAGAATTGTGTTATCTGTAGACAAAATCTTCATAACTGTCCTTAAACTCAAAATGATGGGGTGTAAGCCATGTAAGCCTCGTAGTTCCAGCTGGTGGCACCCCTGAGGTACCCTTGAGCCAGTGTCCACACACTGCTCGCCGGGCAGCCCTCGTTGGTGGCAGTCCCCAGCTTCACTTGGTAAATCAGTTAATGCATTTCACACTGCGTGCTGTGGTGTGTTCACACCTGACTATAAGGGACCACCTTATCTGTGCTCACCCTGCGTCACTGTCAGTCCTGCCAGCAGCTCCGCCATTGTCTGGTTGCCCAACTGCTTAGGGGTGAGAGACTGGGCCTCCGTCGCCATGACAACATCCTCCCCGCGAAGTTCCATCACAGAGCTGACCCTAGTCAGAGACAGCAGCAACACGGACACCTGCGAGAGACAGACACTTTAAACTAGGGATGCACTGAAATGAATTTCTTTGGTCGAAACTGAAACCCAAAGACGAGGAAACACTTGGCCAAAAACTGAAACTGAAACACTGAAATTATTATACAAATTTTTTGTAATATTTCTGTTATGGTTGGGACTTTGTGTACTTACCTCGCTAAAGTCAAGCATTGCAATTGCACAAATTAATATTAATTGTTAAAAGAAAAAATCTGTTAAAACTATGAAAATATTTATCAAGCATAACATAAAAAAACTGAAATAAATTTTTTTACTTGGCCCCAGTCATGAATAGCCTAAAAGCAAGATAGCTGAAATATAATGCAATTAAATATCTTCGCTCATAAAAACAAGTAAATTCAAGTGCATTTTAACATTTTGAATGAAGTGCATGAACAAAGTGTATTCAGAGCAAGTACTTTAAACTGTTGAAAGTAGGTCTAAAACATTCTCTGTAGGCCTAAAACAAAATAGTGTATTAAAACAAAGACTGGCAAAGCCCATATATCAACTTTAATCACTGGAAAACTTTCATGCCTTTTCTGAAACACAGACAGAGTGGGTGTGCTCGAAGGGTCTTGGCTCTTCTGTGCTCAATCGGGATGTTTGATTTTATATGATAAATTAATCCCGACATTGAGAAAGTATTTGTGGATGCACCCCCACTAGAAATTTCGGCACTGCGCGCTTAACAAACGACTTTCCGCGTGTCTTTCTTAGATATATGGAAATGCGCACATGCGACAGACTCTAATCCAATCTGGCGTGGTTGTTGCTTGCGTCGTTGCTGTTTTGGTCACGTAAAAAAAAAAAAATCTCAGTGGCCGAATATACGGTGCATCCCTACTTAAAAAATTGCACACACTGATTTTTTTCTTCATTTGCATGTTACTCACTTAAAAATACATAAATAAATAATTTACAGTAATGTTTGTGTGTCTTTATTAGCCAGAAAATACCATTAATACTGACCTACAAAAAGCTCTGTAATTCAATTATAATGTGCATCACCACACAACCAGTTAATTGGATTTTAGACATGTGTAAATAAATTCTAAGGGAGCTACTTCAGGATTGTAGGACGATAGATTGAAAAAAGAAAGTACTGCAAAAGTCTTGACCACCCCCTCTATTTTTTTTTTACCGGTACACTGATTTACAGCAACATGCGCAACATACATGTTAGTTTAATTTCAAACAGATTTAAAGTCAGTATTTGCTTTAACCAAAGTTCTGACTTTTTCCGTTTTCCTATTATTTCTTTTGTCTTTTCTTCAGTGAGCTATGGTCCAATCCTATTCCCCAACCTGTGCTCAGTGTGATTGGGGCCATGATTTGTGTCTATGAGTGTTATGTAACTCACAGCATCCTGGGATATATCTTCAGTGCTCTGGGACAGAGAGCTGCTGAGATCTGCTGATGACCCTCCCTCTGTCCCTGCAGCAGGACTGACTCGACTACCAGAGTGAACCGGAGTTCCATTAGGACGCATGGACTCTAAACCAGACTCTACAGTGAGAGTGAGAGTGAGAGAGTGAGAAAATATCTGAATCATGTTACACTGTTAGCTCAGTTATTTAACTAGATATTTATTAGGATAGCAGGTCTGTTCTTGACACAAGAAAAATGTACTTGAGTACATCTCAATACAGAATCCCACAATATTCAAATACGTTTGTCTAGAATAATAACAAATTAAAAAACATTAATCAATCATTATAATGCAGAAGGGGAGAGTTGCCTGTACCGGAGTCCAGCAGGATGATGAAGTTCTCGCTGGTGTCGCTGTCCACAGACAAGCGGTCATCAGCCACACTGCTGTCCAGGAGCCCACTGTCGCAGGAATTCTGGGAAGGAGAGTGTTTGAGGGGCTGAAGACGTAGACTGGGGTCTTCTGGCCGTACAGCCTGCTCCCTACACACACACACACACACACACACACACACACACTTCATAATAGGAAATATTACTCCATTAATGACAATAGATTCTGTTCACTAGGAGAAACTAGTTCATAAACAATCTAAAAAAATGCTCCCATGCGTTATAGGAGTAGATAAATGTGCTGAAGGCTCCTATACAATCAAATAGGAGATATTAGTTCATAAAGAACCTCAATAAATGTTCCATTGTCCTAGAATATTAGATGTTAGTCCATAAACAAACTTCTATATGCTATTATAAGAGATGGTAGTCCAAAATTACATCAATAAACGCTCCTATAAACTAGAATATTGGAAATGAGTCCACAAACTACCTGAATAAAGGCTCCAATATCCTAGAATAGAACATATTAGTCCATAAATATCCTCATTAAATATTCTTATGCACTAAAGTAGGAGATATTTGTCTATAAACAACAATATGATAAAATACACAAAAAGAAACATTTTATATACACTAGAATAGGACATATTAATTCACAAACAACCTCAATACATGCTCCTATACATTAGAATAGAAGATAATAATCTATAAACATAAAAATAGGCATAGCTCCCTGCTGAGGAAACTCAATATTACATTTCACATTCTGGGTCAAACACCTACTGTTATCTAGGACACAGTTCTCTTAGGAAACAGAGCTTCCAAACCCCTCTGTTGATCAGAGAACCCACAATCCAGGGCATATAGGACAATGAAATCAGTAATAAAAAGACCTGTTTAGACTTGAGAGCGGCCAGTTGTGCAAAAACTCTTCAGGGACACATCCTTAGATCAACACTAGACAAGACTGTGTGGATGACTGATTTAATGAGACAAGAGTGCTGATAACTGAAGCTTCACTACTGCTGATGCTCCGAACAACTGTATTGGATTTTGAGGTTGAGGCTGGTGGGGTTCTATCGACTTTCCGAGTTGGAAATTTCAGGGAGCATCCATGTGAGACTTCCTAAAGGAACTTGGAAAATCCTCCCATTTCCAACAGAATGCACCATTAAAGCAAAACTTCAGAGAAAATCAGTGTGAGATGCTCTTTTACCTGTTGGAGTTACACCAACCTCAGCACTAAAACTAAATAAAGAATCATGACTGCCTCTGTGATCGCCTCCACCTACATGAACGACCACCCGACTAAGAGCACTGAATTAACTGATCCCGAGACCATTTACCCAACCACCTAAGTGACCAACCACCTGAACCCCTCCATGAACGGCTAATCCATCGACACCATGGCTGACTCTGTGACAGCCAACACAACCACCTCGGTGAGCAACCATCCAAACCTTTCCACGACCAACCACCACTTCTGTAACTGACTACCCAACTGACCCAATGACAGAACACCCAACTCCTTCCATGACCCCATGACCACCTCCACAACTGCCTGTCCAACCGACCCCATGACCACCTCCAAGACCACTGAACCAACTGATCCAGAGACCATTCATCAAGCCACCTCTGTGACCAACCACCCAAACCCTTCCAAGACGGACCACCTGACCACTTCTATAACTGACCCCGTGACCGACCCCACAACCACCTCCACAACTGGCCCCTGGACCGGCCCCATGACCAAGTCTTACTTGGATTGAGTGCTGAAAAGTTTCGTCATCGCCGATCCACGGCTCAGGATGCTGAAGGCGTCCTTCGTTATGGACAGTGCCCCCTTGGTGAGGTCCAGAGAGGCATTCAGTGCATCTTTAGTGACGTCCTTGGTGGCACTGAGGGCATTAGACAGCTCCCCCTCCAGGCTGAACGTGGAAGTGTCCCGGGTCAGGGCTGGAGAGAGAGGAGGGGAAGTGACAGAGATTGTGGCCCGAGCCTCATCATTCTGACCAGTCTGATCATCCACTTCTTCCACAGCTTCACAGGCTTCCTCCACTGACCCCTCACCTTCCCCATCACCTTCATCCTCCTGGTCATTGGAGTTGGCCTAGACAAAAAGATAATAATAATTAGCAAAAACAAGCATTTTGAATTTTCAGCTATATTAAATCTAGCTATTGTCAGTTAGCTATTATTGTGTTAGCTGTGATCATTTAGCAGAGACTGAATTGGGCAGAAATCAGAAAAAATCTCCAAAAACTAATGGTGGAAGGTAGTTGTAAGAATAAATTATGAATTATGATTAAATATGAAGTACATTTTCCTTTCATTTTGACATTTGTTTTGTTCTGTGAAGCAAAAACATATAATATGGGCAGTTTAAAAACATCTTGGTCAATAAAGGGTCATTATTGGTTAAAGACTAAAATAATTTGACTCCATGAAAACCTCAATTCAGCAGAACACCCAGTATCTCACCTGGAGCTGTGATTGGCCACCCTGTTAGAAACACGGTGATTCGTTAGAGGCACATTTGCATATTGAAGTCCTCTGCAATGTGAGTATTGCAAAGACTGATACTAATAAGTTGATAAATATTAATATACGATATATTGTGCAGCCCTACTGATAGCGAACATTATTTATTAGCACGGTGTGCAAACTGAGAAACTTCACTAGCTAGTACCCATGCTGAAGTCCAAATTGATAGTTTAGGAAGCTAGCCAGCTAGTTTGCTAAAAAAAAAAAGCTTACATGGCTAGATGATATTTGCTACATACTTGTCTGTCAAATCATTCCAAATTGTGACATTAAAAGCAAACAGCGAATCAAATTCAATCCTGATGTTTTTGCTCATATTGTCTAGCTCTTACCGTGTCCCCGACATTGCTGTCCTGCAGCAGTCCTGGGTCTCCAGCTCTGTGGGATGGAGACAGATCAGAGTCTGTAATACTCTGAGTGTCTGTTTCCTCTGGAGAGCCAGCATCCTCCTCTGGCTCCCCTATAGTGGGCGGCAGGAGCAGTCCAAGCTCCAGTGCCTCCAAGAGGACGGAAATGCAAACTGCCTGATGATCTGCCTGCTTCTTTTCCGAACTGTGGGAATCCTGAGGGTCGCGGGTCAAATCTCCAGCCAGCCTGGCGAGAGAGTCCTTCATTCTTAGCAAGGCTACATACTGGTAATGGTTCAGCCACACTTTAACTGGGGTGATGGACTGTACCAAGATGTGTACTGGTGCAGAAGGAGCTTCGGGCATCTTCTGCTCATCTTGCCCTGGTAGGACATGATTTGTTCTAGGCTGGGACACTTTCTCAGGGCTTCCAGGGGCACCAGAATTGCTTCCAGTGGGCGTTAAAGAGCTTTGGCTCAATGCATTTGGATGGCACATCCACACAGACATGGCAAACGGCTCTACAAACGGCAAAGCTTTGCCCTTAGGTCCTCGCCTGGCACCTTCAAAACCTGAAGACGCATGAGACAAGCTCAAGCACCAAATGTCCTGTGCCCTGGACGGGCGTTTCTCTGGTGAATAACAAAGAAACTCAGGCGGAAGAGGATGGAACGTGTTCCGGTCTCGAGGGAAAGGTGGGTTTGGTGAAGCCTGGAAGAAACGTTGTGAGGAGAAGCTGGTGAAGATGCTCTGGAGGTCAGAGCGCGAGCCATGGGGGCAGTGACGGGTGTTACTCAGTACAGCCTGGGGGAGGGTGAAGCTCAGAGACTGAGGACGGTCTGGGTGATCCAGAATGGAGGAATCCAGAGGAACAATCAGCTATGGAGGCAAAAAAGAGAGAGTGAGGCTGGTGGGACCACAAACAAGCCAACAATAAAGTGAGGGTTCATTGGAACAAAGATTTCAGCCCATCATGACAATTGGCAAGGTATTAGTCATAAAAAGGTAAAAATATAAAAAAAAACATCTGGGACTGGGTATGAAACTTCACATCCACAGAAGGGAGCAATAGTTATTTTACGAGCTGAACTGTGTCCTGAGATTCCCGTTTATATAATGAAGGAGGAGCATCTGCACAAATGTTCTGCTCAACAAATGTGTGTCGGTGATGTGCAGAGCTTTGCTCCCGTCCTTCCACTGATTCAAGCCAGCATTCACGTTGCAGGAACACATATAAGAGCAGTTTCTTCACATTATTCAGATTTCAGAACTGACCAGTCAGGAACTGGGATCAGTTCCATACCCACTGTTGAGTCCCTCACCTTCAGCTGCGTGGCATCCACTCTGATGTCCACATGCTCCTCACTCTTGCTGCTGTCCTGCAGGTGGTAGAAAGCTTTGACCTGCTCCAGGGTCCGAAGTAACCCTCTGGAGAACAGTGCCATCCACAGGAGACTGGGGCCATCCACACACAATTGTAGGCCATTCAGTTGACCATACAGATTTGAGCAGGGCACTGAGGGACAGACAAACAGCAGACCAGTAAAATATATGCAACTAGTAGCTAGAGGAAGACTATACCCCACCAATTAGCATCATGCAAACATGCTTCAACACACTCTAGTCCATGTTGATAGTCAACAGTGAGTCGTACAGGGTCAGAAACCATATAACCGAGGTTATATGAATGTGCTTTGAGGTGTATGATAATAGTAGCATTATGATAACTGATGGGATGCAAGTACTAATATTATAAGCTAAATTTACACATTTTGAAGTTTCAGCCTTCAATCATAAGACAAAACATTCTTGGGCTCGATTTGGCACCTTGACGAGGTTTCGAGTCAGACTTTGACCAAAAATGGTCAGACTCTTTCCTAATCCTGTTAAATAGTTTCTTAAAATAATGGGTCCTGTTGGGATGGGATAAGTATGCCAAACTATTTAGGACATGCCTGGTGTTCCGGGGCTGTGAGGGAAATAGTATTCTGTGAACTGCAGGTGGATGGCGGGTGTATTTTCTGCTAGCTGGAGCGACTTGCGGTTACAGGAGAGAAGAGACTGGGCTCGTTTACTGTTGCGTCCTCTGGTGGACACCTGAAAGACAACCGTAGGGAGAAAAAACGAGTCATGGTGAACAGCTGTCCTGTCTGTCAGAGTGATTTCAGTCCAGGATGAAACAATACGCAGGAGAAACAACAGTGACTCATGCCTGCCATGTGCACAAAAACAAATGAGGCAAGCGCATATTTCCTCCTTGGGGCGGCATGCTGTTACTCTGATCAGCAGATCATGTGATGAGAGATGAACTGACACTTGGTTGTTTTTTTTTGTTTTTACAGAAGTCGGTTGATGAAGAAGGGAAATCACCATGGCTTTAGAAGATTGCTTTACATTGCATTCAGCTGGGGAGAGAGTGCTTCCAGGGCTAAATAGGGGCTCTCCGACTGCTTCATCTTCAGCTTATGAAGAGGGTAAAAATAGCTCTTTCTGTTTGAGTCAGTGCACCATGTGATGTGTGTGAGGTGAGGATAAAGTGGTTCCTAGTCGCTGACTCAGTTCCCTCGGGATAAACGAGAGTGATGTATTTAAATGAGGTCTCTGAAAAGCAGAAGTAAGAAACACATTCTTCTTTCCAACGTAATTCCCCAAAACACCTTGGCCAGACAGTTCTCAAGCCATACATTGGTTAGGAAACTGTAAGAGATCCTGTCTACCGATTCTGCAAAGTTCTTGCACCAAAATTCTTCATAATCCATTTTCTCATGACCATTTTCCCTTTTTTATCTGACATATGTACATATATTTAAATGGTATACATGTAACCGGTGAAGACTGATATATGCCCTAAGCTTTGTTCTGACTATGTGAAACAAATATAAATGATATTGCAAGTAAATACTACAAAAAATATCACATTTAAAGGTTAGAGGGTGTTATTGATATATTTCCAGTAGTACTGAAAACAATATCTGGGACTGTTATTACATCGGAGGGAGCTGGTAATTTTTTTACTAATATCAACACCCTGTGATTTCAGGATCCATGAAACGTCGTGTTTTCTGCCTGGTCAAGTGTGTGTGGTCATTTTAGACTTCACAGTGATGGAGAGTGGGGTGGCCACAGGAATGTAAACCATGTGGAAGCTTTTATTTTCTGGCAGAATTCAGAATCTGTGTGAGATTTGTGGAATCATGGAGGTAGGGCTTTGTTCAACTGTGAGTTATTAATGTACATAAATATGTCTTTTTTTTTTTTAAATGGTTGTGATATTACAGCCTTTAAAGACAGACTCTTTAATGAATGTGCAGATCCAAAGTGTTTGTGTGTGTGTGTGTGTGTGTGTGTGTGTGTTGGAGACCTGGTGGATGTCCAGATCGTCCACCCGGATAACCATGCAGCTGGACCGGAGTCTCTTTAGAGCCGTCCCAGGTGCCAAAGGGGCCACTGCAGGCCGAGACGTCGAAACCCCATCAGGACTGGACTTATGAACGGATTCCCCATCTTATAACAAAATCAATGAAAAAAAAAACACAAAACAAAATAAAATCTACACAGATCTATCTAAACATCTAGTATTTAATAAACTGTCACGGAGGGAAGAAAGAATCCAAATCAAAGCCAGATAAATGAAAAACAGTGTTGTGTTATACCCCGAGTTTTCCGAGCCGGTGACTGTGTGTTTGGTGCGTGTTGGTCAGTGTGAGGTCCAGGAAAGCCTGAGGCTTCAACTCTTTGCTGAAACTCCTGCAGCAGTTTGGCCGCCCACTGAGCCCGAGAGTCCATCGCTCCACAGTAACACTCCCAGTGCCTGCAGCCATCACCTACACACACCACACACACACACACACACAATAACTCTGTTACTAAAAAAGTGATTTTGAGCAAAACTCAGTTGCTGAAGTTGCTGTTTCTGTCCAGTACAGAGGTCACTCCATCTTCAGGGACAAAGAGTCTTATGTAACCCTGAGCTCTGAGGAGCACAGAACTGGAAAAAATGACAGAGCTCGGTGCCTAAGTGGTCAAGAGAAGAAAAGACACACACATAAAGAAAAGTGGATGTAATTGGTGACATCACTGTCTATCCAGAGGGCAGCAGAGACTCTCTGAAGAAATGTCCACTCGTGCGTTCAGCCAGTCAATAATAACACAAACACATACAAACACACACAAATGGCCTCTGGAAGGGACAGTCACGTGCTCGCACATCATCCCAGCCTTTAGGATAATAAGGAGTAATGATCACACACTCAGGTCTGTGACACACACACACACAGCTAGCCTGTGGAAGGGGTAAGAATGGGTGAACACTCACATTCATGCAGCAGTGGAAGGGGTAATAATCTCACACTCATACACTTACCCCATCCTTGCAAGGGGTAACCTACACTTACCCTGTCTGTGGAATAGGTAATAATCACACACTCAGCTCACTTGGGGAAGAGCTAGCAATCACTCTCACACACTCATGCTGCCTGTGAAAGGGGTAATAAGTGCATGCACAGAAACACAGAGCCTGCTGAAGGGGCAATGATCACACACTTGTCTGTGGAAGGAGTAGTAATCACACTCTCACCTGGTCTGTGGAAAGGGTAGTAATCACAGCCCAGCTTGCGGAAGGTCAGTTGCATAGCACCCTGAGAGCCTGGAACAGGGGGGTCATCTAAAGGAGAGGGCAAAGGTCAAGCCAGGGCATCATTCAGACTAAACACATTTCAAAACAGAAATAAACAGAAATAATTATGCCACATAAACTGAATACACAGGCATTAGGCCAGACTTCTAAGGGTTAATATACAGTAGCCACCTGCATTTCTTCAAGTTCTCAGATTTTCTTGTATTTTAAAATAGTCAGTTCTCTTGAGAGCAGTTTCAGAGGAATGTTTCTCAGTGGTTAAGCCAACAGTGATCTACATCTGCACTTTGCAGCCTGTCACAGTAACACATTTGTTCCCATTTCTGTCTTTTAATCTACTCAATATGCAAAAGATGAGACAGTTCGACAAGAATAAAGCAGTAGGTGATTCAAAGCAAAATGGAAAGAAATGATGGGGCTTAAGACTTTTGCACACTACAGTAGACTATATAAATGCAGAGTGGCCTCCTGACCTGGTTCTGCCGATGAACTGTCATTGCAGATGTGCAGGTCTAGACGAGAGATGAAGGTGTGGTAAGAGGACTCCTTCACGTCGTGGAGGTCGAAATACTGGGCAAGTGTGCTGGGCGTGCCCACGGGAGCTGGAGGAGGCTCCGCCCATAATGTGTGCGGTCCAGGAGAGGGAGGAGCAGTCTGAAAAACGGGTGAACGAAGGACAAACTTCTTAAATCTCTTACATGAGATGAATTATAGAGATATTTTGATCCAGAATCTTTATCCATCTAACATCCATATTTAAGAGCACCCACATTTCTATACTTCTATCTGTGCATCTATGCATCCATCCATCCAAACATGTCTCTCGATCTTTAGGTGCTTTGTTGATGTTGATGTAAAACATTCGTTCTTATTTCTTTCATCTAACATGCCAAAGATAAAACAACGACAGACTGTACACATTTTTTTTTCAGTGAGAAAAACCACACAGATGTTACAAGAAGATCTTAATAAAATGCAAAAAAGCAATTTAAATGAGAATTTTTTTCTTCATGTGGAAGCTACATCTTAAAAGGGGAAATGCTGCATCCTGATGTTTGATAGTTTGCACTCGGTACCTGCAGGGATTCGGCCGCCATGCTCTTTCTCTGCTGGGCGGATTTCTCCATGGCTTCGCTCAAGGATTTGGCGTAATGGATCACGGCTTTGAGCTGGGAGTCAGTCAGAACCCAGAGCAGGTCGTCAAGGATGAAGAGCAGCTTAGAGGCAAGAACATTACAATCCTTCACCTGCAGGGTGGAGAGAGAGCACATAAAGCTCCTGAATGCTGTAAATCCATTTGCAACAAGTAGCCTTTAGGGTGCTTTGGATAGAAAACAGAGGGGATGGACAGTTCAGGTCCAGATCCAGGTCAGGCTCCAGGAGCTCATACAGACTGCCCAGTTTCTCTGATGAGTGACTTGGGATGTATGCTGTATTATTATTTGGGACATACCTTTTGTTTTAAGTGTAAGTGGTTTAAAATGTACCTGGTACATGATGAGTGCGTGGATTGGAACATATCCCACATTTGAAATGCATCACCCTGTATTAGGGTAAGTGTAAGTGATTTGGAACATAACTTGAAATGTTTATGATTTGGGACATGCCCCATGTTTAAATTGTGTGTGGATTGGATTGCACCCTACATTTGAAATGCATGTAGACTGGGATACACCTTTCATTTGAAATGTGTTTGATTTATGTTTGAAATGTGAGTGAATACCTTACATTCATTTTAAGTGTGTATGGATTAAGACGTACCCCAAGTTGAAATATGTGAATTAGGATGTGAAATGTGAGTGATTTGGGGCGTACCCAGGGCTTGGAATGGATGTGATTTGGGACATACCCTGCGTTTAAGGGCGATGCGGATGCGGCCCTGGTTTGTGATCAGGCGTAACGGCGTGCTGCCCAGATCCTGATCTTCACTCTCGATGGCGTCTGCCTCGATACGAAGACTCTGCCAGTTAATCTCCTTGAAGGTTAGAACCTGGAGAGCGCACACACAAACACAAAGTCAACAATAAATACTTTGCACATATTTATTTTCAACTGTTTTTAGTTTATTCAAAGTGGTGAGCGAATCAATGACCACTTTTCTTTCCACCTGAAAAATACACAGTATATCCAGAATTAACAGACCAAGTCATTCCTAATAGATACAGAATAATTCAGTGTAAACACTGATAGTAGACACTTAATAATTTAGAGTACACTGAATACATAGTAGATACTAAATTATGTATGTATATATATTATTGAATCATTCCTGATGCTGAACTGTTCATAGTAGATACTGAAAAAGTTCTTATTGAATAATTCCCAATAAGACACTGAATGGCTGACAGTAATGACTGAATAATACATAACATATGATCACAGTTGAGGTGTGCCTACAATGAAAATGACAGATCTCTCCATTCTTTGTAAGTGGGAAGGCTTGAACAATTGGCAGTGTATCAAATACTTATTTTCCCCACTGTATATACAGTATATGTATGTATATATATTTGCGTGTGTATGAGTGTGTGTGTGCGCGTGCGTTACCTCTCCTCGTTTGGGGTGTGTGATGCGTGTGTATCGGAGGTCTGTTTTCTGCCATTTAGGGTTGAGGCTGTAACCCTGGAGCTGCCAGAGCTCGAAGGAGGCGTGAAAAGCGCGGGACTGGACTTTAATAGTGATGGAATTAATGATGACGGACATGCCCTCAACGACCTTCTCTGCAAATCCATATTCACTACACACACACACACACACACACAAACACACACACATCTCCATTAGAAGCCTATTAAAGTCCTATAAACGCTTAATATTAGAATAAAACAATTCAGCACTGCATCACGGTCACATTTTCTTTTTGTGAATTGAACCAGAAACGTGATCTCACACATCAAGAATATCTGATTATTGTTTTATAAAATTAATATAAGAGCCTCAGATTCCCCTTCAGCGGTTTACTTCATTTTGCTTTGTATTTTAATACATTAAGATACATGTAAATCTGTTGTAGCCTTCTAGTTTTCATATGAAACGCATTATTCTGGCTTTTCACGACTTTCCAACATTTGGATATTTTTTGTACATTTTTTAAAACATTCTGAAATGTAATCAAAATAAAAACTTCTATACGTCAATCCAAAAATAAATAAGAACAACAATTACAATAACAACCACAAAGCTAATACTCCTTTTACTGTTACATTATTACTTAGTTGATACACGTTTTGCTGCTGTTGTTAATGTTATAATATTAATACTATTACTACTAATAAGAATAATAAAAATTATAATAATAATGATAATATTGTTGGTATTTTTATTATTTTTATTATTAACCTCAACCTGAGGTTTTGAAGCAGTGCAGTTCGTTCTGCCGTTCCAGATGTTTCAGTCAGAGGAACCGAGAGGAACGCAGTTATAGCTCTGAACTCTGGAACAGTTTCAGGGTGTTGTTACTGCGGGAGACAGAACCCGCCCCCTCCAGATCATTAAACTGATCGAATTATTCACCAGCTCCAGAAAAAACACCACTCTGACCTTTGACCTGCAGTGATCGCGATGGGGGAGGGGCCATTAGGAGGACGGGGCTCCTCACACGTCCTCATCTCTACCTCCACCTTATCCAGGAACTACAGGAGTGAGAGGGAGCGGGAAAAGAGACAAAATATTCGTAAAGTGACCATTCTGTCATACATGAACACACCACAGCACACAGAATAAACATATAATTATACAATTGAGACACACAGTACTGTACAGATCACCCCTCATTTCTTTGAAACACCTTGATGGTTTCTCTTAGGCGTACTGACTAGATTCATTGAAAGAAATGGGAACAAATGTTTTATTGCAACAGGCTGCATAGAGCCTAAGTGAACGTGAAAGCGACTATTCTGTCATACCTGAACCCGCCACAGCACAGTGGGAAATTCTTCCCCTGCATTTAAGCCATTCACCAAGTGAAGCAGTGGGCAGCCAGGAACACAGCATCTGGGGAGTGTGTGGGTCGGTATATTGCTCAAGGTGGGGCCACTAGCAGTCCTGGGATTCAAACCCACAACTTTCTGATCTCTGAGTGAACTCCCTAACCAATAGATCACCAGCTGCCCCTGCTGGCCACATCCAGCCCTGTGTATTAGCTAGCTGATGTGCTCATAATCACCTAGTTCCTATTAATAAGCTACAGTCAGTGTCCTAAACATTCCTAAAGTGTGGGAACGCTGTAACAGAGATGAGAAAAAGCACAGAAGATAGAAATCGACGCTGTGACATCTGGTTCCATTCACCATAGAATGGAGCATTTCACACAATAATCATTCTGAAAGACTTCAATTACACATTAAACACTAAATTATGCAACTTTTTGAAAGAATGCCAACGATTTTGGCATGGTCTGTAATAATCTTATCTTTGGCATCCTGAGTACATTAAATTAAAGGCTGCAAAGTGTCTAAAGATGTTCCAACCACCAAAAGGTGTTCCAACCACTCAGCATTCAGCACCACCAGTATACAGATCCCCAGTTGATCATCTGGAATCTGTACCTGATTCTTCACTGGTTTAAGTCAGCTGTGCTTGTGCAACTTGAAAGATTAATATGTAGGTCACTGTGTGTCTTAAGAACTTTGAAAGTCCTTCAGGAAGCCTGGAGAACTGTTCCTCAAGACCACATTACAAATACTAGAATGTCTCTATGCAAAATATGAATAAATTAGGCTTTTGAAGACTTTTGAACAGTACTGTACATCAACCCTTACACGTCTGGACTCTTTTTAATGTGTATGACCAAACAGAGAAATGCCGAAGTTTCCACACATTCACGCTCGGTTTATGTTTATGAAGTCATAATCTCAATTATGTGGAACCTGATGGCGAAATTTGTCGTCAGAGACCAGTTATAAATCAGCTGATGGAATTTACCGAAGGCCCCTTCATCGGGCAGCATGACAACAAACCTGTGACAGATTTTAGAGAAGTGAAAGAAACAGCAGATGTATGAAAAACAGAGAGAGAAAGAAAAGGAGGAATAGAGAAGTGTGAATGAAAAAGAATGGGATGAATACAGAAAGAACAGGGACTCTTACCAAACATATGGGGCTGGTCTTCAGTTTTGTCCACTGGATCTGTAGATAGATAGATAGAAAGAGAGAGAGAGAGAGAGAGAGAGAGAGAGAGAGACGGGGAAGGGGAGGGGGAGGGGGTAAGAGGGAGAACGAGAGGGAGAGAAGGAGTAAGAGATAGAGGTAGAAAGAGAGTGACATCAGTACAACAATTAACGGTTGATTCTTGTGTTTTGAATGGTTTAATGCATGGTACGATGTATGTTCTCTTCACTTCAGTATTGCGAATTGTATAATTTCATATTTAAGTCAAATTTTAATAGATATAAAGATAAACCTGGCATCTTGAGGAATTACCCCACAAACCCAAACCCAAGCCCCACCCACACACCAACACTCCCCAACCCTCTCCCAGTCTTCCCAGTCACACCCCTCAAGGTCCAGCCTCCAAACCCACCCAGCCATACCCCCAACCCTCCTGCCAACCCACCCAGTCACAAGCCCCCCGCCCCTCCCCCCGCCACTCACTCTGATGGCAGCCTTGTTGCAGTAGACACGAGTGACGGCCAGCCAGGTAGGCAGATCCAGCATGTTCTGCAGAACCTCCTCATCCAGCTCCAGGTTAGACAGCTGACCCTCGCCCTTTAGCGTGCTCAGGTTAATTTTATCTGGAGAGAGGTTCTTGGTAAACCTGAACAGGAACAGAGGAACAGAGCCAATCTCAGTTGAACTAGAAAAAAACATCCACAAGAGCTTTGAATTGCCCTTAAGAAACCTAGAGCCGTTAGTCCCAAAGACTTATTCCACCCTCACACACACCCCTTCCACCAACCCCGCAATCACACACACTCCTTCCACTAGGGCTGGGCGATTAATCGAAAAGTAATCGAAATCGACATTCAGAACCTATAATCGATCAAATTTTTCCAGGTC